>ML795140.1:132715-153142 GCA_009831015.1 Picea engelmannii
ATATATATATATATTGTATGGTGAATGGTGAAATTAATACAATGAAGAGTTGAAAGGTTTTCTCTCGGTTAAGGGTTTCCGGTATAAATCTCTATGTACTATGGAAGATGGAGATTTTGTGACAAAACATCTAAATTCCTTTAACACTCTGGTAAGTCAACTTGTCTCTATTAATATTACAATTGCAAAAGAAGATAAGTGTATTACTTTGTTATTTTCTTTGCCAGACTCTTGGCATAATCTGATTGTAGCAATTGGTAGTACCACTCAATCTACATTGAAGTATGAGGATGTAGTTGCATCCTTGTTATCTGAAGAGATGAGGTGGAAAATCATGGATGGTCATAGCACAGATGCTTTATTTGTAAGACGTTGTACCCAATATAGGAATCCTGGTAATTCTTTGAGGGGGGGACCTAAATCTATAGGTAGATCTAAGTCTCCAGGAAAATCTTTGAGATAATGTTGGAAGTGTGGTAAAACAGGGTAATATAAGAAAGATTGCAAGTCTAAGAAGGTTGATAAACCAAAGGGATCTGATAGTACCTCTTCCACATAGGTGAAAACCTCCACTGAAGAAGGAGGTGATGTTTACATGGCATCTATAGGTACACATCCAGACCGTGATGTATGGTTGATCGACTCAGGTGCGTCATACCATATGAATCCTCACAGGGAGTGTTTCTCTGATAATGAAAAATATGATGGTGGTGATGTATTCCTAGGAGATGACTCAACATCCAAAATCATGGGACGTGGAAGGGTTAAGTTGCTTCTAAAAGATGGAAGGATTAGAACTCTCCCTGGGGTTCTGCACATTCCAAAACTAGCCAAGAGCCTAATATTTTAATCAAGTTGGATGATGTAGGAGTGGATATTGTATTTGGAAAGGGCACTTTCAATATGGTACGAGGAGAAATGGTGTTGATGAGGGGAGTTTAGTGTGGAACTTTGTACAAATTGTTGGGAAGTGCTTATACTAATGGGTGTAAGAGTTTTGTTGTCCATGAGAAGACAAATAAAGAAGACAAGACCAATATTGTCTATGGAAAGAAGACCATGTTCTGGCATCAAAGACTGGGGCATATTGGAGAAAAGGGCCTTCGAACACTACATGGTAAAGGTATGGTTGAAGGTATGTCTAATTGCACTCTAGATTTTGATTTCTGTGAACATTTCATATATGGTAAACAGAATCGAGTAAGATTCTCATCTGGTGTGACAAGAGCAAAGGGGATCTTAGAGTTGATACACAGTGATGTGTTTGGACCTATGCATGTTCCATCACTAGGTAAGTCTGTGTATTATGTTTCATTCATAGATGATTTCTCAAGGAACACATGGATTTATTTTATTATAAATAAATCTGAGGTATGTGATAAATTTAAAGAGTTTAAGGCTATGGTAGAAAATCAGACAGAGAAGAAAATAAAGGTATTGAGAACAGATAATGGTGGATAATTCTACGGAAATGAATTCGAATAATTCTATAAGAAGTGTGGTATAACAAGGCATAAGACTACTCCATACACTCCTCAGCAGAATAGAGTTGCAGAAAGGATTAACGGGACACTGATGGAAAAAGCAAGGAGCATGCTCAGCGGTGTCGAGTTAGGATAGAAATTATGGGCAGAGGAAGTGGGTACAGCATGTTACCTGGTCAATCGATCACCATCATCGACATTGGATGAAAAAACTTCACCCGAGGTATGGACTGGAAATAAACCCTCTCTTGAATATCTTATAGTGTTTGGTTGTGATGCTTATGTACATGTTCTGAAGGAAAAAGGGAGTAAGCTGGATAATAAAGCTGAAAAGTGTATCTTTATTGGTTATAAATATGGTGTGAAAGGTTATAATCTTTGGAACCCAGAAACTAAGAAGATTGTTTACAGTTGGGATGTTGTTTTAGAGAGGTAAAAGATGTTTCCAAACAAGAATTCCTACCAAGGAAAGAAGAATAACCTGAGAAAATAGAGCTTGAGTTGGATGATGCAAAATCTGAATCATATGAAGAAAATGAAGCAGAAGAAGAAGAAGAACCTCATACCCCAGTATTGGGGAGATCAGTGAGAGAAATAAGGCAACCAGAAACGTATAGTCCACCTGATTTTCGTTCCAATTTGTCTTTATCTATTATTGATGATGATCCAGAGATGTCATGGAAGCAGTGAATTCAGAGGATAGTAAACTATGGAAGAATGTCATGGTTCAAGAAATGTATTCCTTTGATAAGAATGAGGCATGGTGATGTAGGAGCATCGTCAGCGAGCACGCATGGCAGGACAACTCAGCGCCTGGGAATCATTTCGGAATCTCAAACGTTGGGAGTTAATGCGAGTCTTTTGGGGAGCTGATGAAGAACGGAAGAAGATCAAATGTCTGGAGGTGGAATGATCATGAGGAATCAAGGAGTTTCACTCCGAGTCTTGAATGTAACTGAACTTACGTAGAATTTAGATTTTTTTTCGTTTTCCGAGTAGACGAGTAGTCAGGGGGGACCCTAAGGACCCTCTGAGATAAATAGAGTTTTTGTACGCCCAAATGAGGCTGCTGCGAGTTAGTAGGAACTTTTGGAGTTTTGAGTTATTGTTTTGATATTAGCTATAGCCATTTACGTTTGAATGAATATGACAGAGGAAAATTGACTCAAATGCATAGAACTGTTACTGTTTGTAATTCTTTGTTATTGTGTTTTCATAAATGAATGAATTTCGTTATGAATGGATGAAACTGTGAATGTTAGTATAAGTTTCAAATGTTTCTCTTATGTTGAGTGAGTGCAAGGTGTGCACATAGAATGCAAGGAGTGCGTGACGGGATCTGTTTCAATTCTGAAACTCAGAAGAGATAGCACGAAACTTTCCCTTTGCGAGGAGGCAAATCAACTATTACAAGGCATGCACATTCATCCGCAAGAACCAAGTCTTGCGTAAGAATCTACTGCAAGGAGTGCACAGATTTGGAATTCGGATAAGTGTCGAAGGGACTCCATAAGAGGCAAAGGAGAGAAAGGTGAAATCCCAACTTGATTTGGGCCGTTGGATCCAAAAAGATCATGGACTGTCGATCTAGTGCCATCACGATCTCGGATATCAGGAGAACGGAGGTAAGCAGACTCCCAAAGTCGTGAAACACGAAACCCCGACTTGATTACAGTCGTTGATCGAAGAAAAGATCTGGATTGTTGATCTAGCGCCATTGCGATCTCGGATATTGGGAGAACGAGTGTAAGGAGACTCCCAAAGTCGCGAAACGCAAAATCCCAACTTGATCACAGTCGTTGATCAAAGGAAAAATATGGATCGTCGATCCGGTGTCATCGCAATCTCATATATTGGGAGAATGGAGGTAAGGAGACCCCCAGAGTCACGAAACGTGAAATTACAACGTGCCTTTCATTCAAGCGCGTGGTCACCGCCCACGGTCACATTGAGTGAAGATAAAGGAGGAGCTCGTACACACTGGAATCCTATCGGGGTTTTGAAGGTTGGGAGAATCGGGTTGATCCACATGTGAAGACCCCATGCGCAAAATTGCGAAACGTCTTTTGGGTTAGGCTCATGGTCATAGCCAGTGGTTGCATGAGAAGGGACACCCAATAGAATACACCAGTTGGGAAAATGAAGAAGATATCTAGAAACATGGAAAGTCGGTGCAGGAGTCCATGAATTTTTGTTCCAGGGGGAGTATGGTGTAGGAGCATCGTCAGCAAGCACGCGTGGCAAGACAACTTAGTGCCTGGGAATCATTTTGGAATCTCAAACGTTGGGATTTACTGCGATTATTTTAGGGAGATGATGAAGAACAAAAGAAGATCAAATGTCTGGAGGTGGAATGATCATGAGCGATCAAGGAGTTTCACTCCGAGTCTTGAATGTAACTGAACTTAGGTAGCAATTAGATTTTTTTTCATTTTTCGAGTAAACGATTAGTCGGGGGGATCCCTAAGGACCCTCTGAGATAAATAGAGGTTTTGTACGCCCAAATGAGACTGTTGTGAGTTAGTAGGAACTTTCTGAGTTTTGAGTTATTGTTTTGATATTAGTTGTATCCATTTACATTTGAATGAATATGACAGAGGAAAATTGACTCAAATTCATAGAACTGTTACTGTTTGTAATTCTCTGTTATTGTGTTTTCATAAATGAATGAATTTCGTTATGAATGGATGAAACTGTGAATGTTAGTATAAGTTTCAAGTGTTTCTCTTCTGTTGAGTGAGTACAAGGTGTGCACACAGAACGCAAGGAGTGTGTGACAGGGTTTGTTTTGATTCCAAAACTCAGAAGAGATAGCACAAAACTTTCCCTTTGCGAGGAGGCAAAGAGACTACTGCAAGGCATGCACAGTCATCCGCAAGAACCAAGTCTTGCATAGGAATGAGCTGCAAGGAGTGCACAGATTTGGAATTCGGCTAAGTGTCGAAGGGACTCCATAAGAGGCAAAGGAGCGAAAGGTGAAATCCCAACTTGATTTGGGTCGTTGGATCCAGAAAGATCGTGGATCGTCAATCTAGCGCCATCATGATCTCAGATATCAGAAGAACAGAGGTAAGGAGACTCTGAAAGTCACGAAACGCGAAACCCCGACTTCATTATAGTCGTTGATTGAAGAAAAGATACAAACTATTGATCTAGTGCCATCACGATGTCGTATATCGAGAGAACGGGGGTAAGCAGACTCCCAAAGTCATGAAATGTGAAATCCCAACTTGATCATAGTCGTTGATCAAAGGAAAAAATTGGACCGTCGATCTGGCGTCATCCGATCTCGGATATCGGGAGAATGGAGGAAAGGAGACCCCCAGAGTCTTGAAATGTGAAATCATGACACACCTTTCATTCAAGTGCATGGTCACCGCCCACGGTCACATTGAGTGAAGATAAGGGAGGAGTTAGTACATGCTAGACTCTTGTAAGGGTTTCGAAGGTCGGGAGAATTGGGGTGATCCACATGAAAAGACTCGATGTGCGAAATCATGAAATGCCTTTTGGGTTAGGCTTGTGGCCACATCCAATGGTCGCGTGAGAGAAGCTTGCGCCTGGTGCTTGTTCGCATGGCGGAGTTTCATGAAAAGGACCTATGGACATTTCTTGAAGATTCCAGCAGGGAATCGAAGAGCTGCTCCAGCTCAAAGATTGAAAAGATCCAGAGATCGAGAGGTCAACAGACCCTGCTTAGGTGGGGCATTGCATCACATGGGATATAGTTGAGTTTCTAGCTGGAAGAAAATATGTTCGTATCAAATGGTTGTTTAAGTAGAAGTTTAATGCAGAAGGTAAAGTGGAGAAATACAAAGCTCGATTAGTAGAAAAAGGTTATTCCCAGGTAGAGAGAATTGACTTGGGTGAGATTTTTTCTCATGTTGCCAATTTAACATCTATTAGATTTCTTTTATCTATTGTTGTTGCTTTTGATATTGAAGTGGAACAGATGGATGTGAAGACAACATTCCTACATGGGGATCTGGAAGAAGAAATCTACATGAAGCAACCATAAGGCTTTGTAGTGAAGGGAAAGAAAGAGTTGGTCTGTAAGCTAAAGAAGTCACTATATGGTCTGAAGCAATCACCTAGGATGTGGTACCAAAAGTTTGACATATACATCCTTGTATTGGAATTTGTGAGAAGCAAGGTTGATCACTGTGTATATTCCAAGCAGGTTCATAATCACTTCACTTATGTAGTGTTGTATGTTGATGACATGTTGTTGGTAGGAAATAACATGGATGTTATCAAAGAGGTGAAATCACAGTTATCCTCCAAATTTGACATGAAGGATCTCAGTGCTGCTAAATTCATTCTGGGAATGGAGATTAAAAGAGATCATGCAAACAGGAAACTCTGGTTGAATCAGAGAAAATATGTTGAGACGATATTGCAGAGGTTTAATATGCATGGAAGTAAATTGGTCAAGGTTCCTATTCCTATAGGTGTAAATTTATCTGCATATCAGTGTCCCAAGACACGGGAAGAAGAAGAGGACATGTCCCATGTTTCGTATGCCATTGAAGTTGGTAGTTTTATGTATGAAATGGTATGTACTAGACCGGACATTTCACATGTAGTGGGATTTTTTAGTAGGTATATGTCAAAACCAGGGAAAGAGAATTGGACAGCAGTAAAGAGGGTCTTCAGGTATTTGCGTGGCACTACCAATTATGGATTTTGCTACCAAGGAAGACTAGGATTGGATAGAGTGGTGGACATACATGGCTTTGTTGATGCAGACTGGGCTGGAGATATGGATCGCAGAATATCTACAAGTGGGTATGTGTTTAAACTATTTGGAGGAGCAATCAGTTGGATGAGTAAAATACAGGTTGTAGTGGCACTCTCAACTACAGAAGTTGAATACATGGCAGCCACTCATGCAAGCAAGGAAACAGTATGGTTACAGAGATTGTGTTCATGTATTGGGTTGGTACAATAAGCAATGAGATTAGATTTTGACAGTCAGAGTGCAATCTTCCTAGCAAAGAACCTAGCTTATCATTCGAAGACAAAGCATATTTATGTTCAGTATCACTTTGTGAGAGACATGGTTGAAGAAAAGAAGGTGTTGTTGGAAAAGGTTGACACTTTGAAGAATGTTGCAAATTCATTGACAAAGTCTGTGAGCACAGAAAAGTTCTCCTGTTGTAGAGTAACAATGGGCATTGTTGCCCTGGATTGTTGTCTATATAATCCTGTGGACCCCTGGATGCAAAGAAAACAACAAGTGGGAGAATGTTGGGTATGTGTTATATTATTTGCATGTGTGTGTGTGGGTGCATCAGATTCGACAATTACGTCTGACGATACCTCTAGTAGTTCTCTTTGTGTCGTGTGCGGCGAGCGCTTCCTAGGGGGGTCCCAAGGGGGGCTAGGTATGCCCCCCCCTGGTTACGCGCAGCGTTCGGGGCAATGCCCTGAAATTTTTTTTTGGGTGGCATTTGTTATTTTTAGCGGTTTTCTAAATTAATCCTGGATTAAGGGGTTAGGGTTTTGGTATCTACAAAATACCTAAAAACATTGTATATATATTGTATTGTGAATGGTGAAATTAATACAATGAAGAGTTGAAAGGTTTTCTCTCAATTAAGGGTTTCTGGTATAAATCTTTGTGTACTATGTGTATGAGCCATTGATTAATTTATGTTTTGCTTAAGAATCTATATGCATTGCTTTAGTTCACATGTTTAAAACTTACAATTTTCAAATAAACTTAGTAAGGTTTTAGTATCATAATTCAAGGATCTTATGGACATATAAATAGAAAAGATAAAAGTAGTCGAGATGACTCTTTTGGTATCGTAATTCAATGATCTTATGGACATAAGAATATAAAAGATAAAAGTAGTCGAGATGAAAAAGATGATGTAACTAAAAATTTAAAGTTAGATTTCCATATGGAACTCAATCCTGAAATTTATCTCGACATAACATGTGGAAATCAATGCCTAAATTGATCTTAACATAACATTGAATTATAAAACCTTGTTGACCTTAGTTTTCAAAATGATCTCAAGAGCTCAATATAATTGGTCCACAATATTGAGGATGGTGATCTAACATTGTGACTTGTAAACCCCATGTTTCTCCCACTTTAAAGGCTTGCCAAGTAGAATGTTGCAAACATTAAGAAAGGCCACATCACAACAAATTGTTCTTGAAAGAGTGAATGTCGTCGTGGAATCTGCATTGATAAGTGACGTGCAATTTATATCATGGATTAACAATTTAATTGTATCTATGAAAATGATATTTTTTCCAACCCCATTGTCAATGATGAAGTGGAGAGGTTTCCCATGAACCCACATCTAAGAGTGGAACAAAATCTCCCTTTTCCCTTTCAATAATTGACTTTTTTATATAGAATGGTCGTTGTCAATTATTTTGAAAAGGTAACACATGACCAACATTTGCTTCACATGAAAATTTGCATCTACACTAAAGAGAAAAGGGGGCAAAATAAATTCGAACCCACAAGCTAAACAAGATGTGTTCCCCTATTTGTCATACTAAGTTGCTTAACATATTTACTGGTATAACATTCATTGCATAGGTCCATTTAAGAGTAGAGACATGGTAATTATAAGAGTGGACGAAAGTAACTAAACCGTGTTTAAGGGATAACGCGCATGGTCTCATTTTGCATTTTGTTGATGGGGGTTCCAATATTTCTTATATGGGACTGAAATCATTTGCAGGGGGCTTTTCCTCAATTTGTCATATCAATCTAGATAATATAATTGTAAAAGATGATAGACAATGCCAAAAGTAAAATACTAAATGTCATATCAATATAGATAATATAATTGTAAAAGATGATAGACAATAACAAAAGTAAAATACTAAATGTCGTTAGTGCCAATGTCAAATTTGCTAAATTTTATCGACCTACTATTGTTATTGTTAATGTCTTATCTACTTTTATGGATAGTCAATGTAACTCAACGGTGTGATGGGGAACTCTTCGTAACAATACTCAAAATGTTTTGTAAAGATGTTGAACATCCTAATGAAGAGATTTGTAATGCAGTAAATTGCTCTGGAAATCCTATTGGTCCACTAGTTGATCTAATTAATCAATTTCTAACTACTCTAGGATATGGTCGATTACTCACTCTAACATTTCTTTGCATTTCATTTCTTACAAATTGAATCACTATTTTTTTTCCAATAGTACGACAACAACAAAGATAAATTTGAGAGAAGATTAGTTGATGTAGCTAAAACCCTCCCACCCGCTAAGTAGATTTGTATTTACAACATTTGGAGAGCAACCTTCAAGACTGCATATAGATACACAACAGTGACAGGGACAATGCAGAGATATGGCCAGAAAGTGGACGAGGCCATCATCCCCCGCATCTTATTTGATATGACTGGAAGCATGCATTCACTGCTCATTTTAGGAGAAGGAGAATGAGCCATGTAGTAAATAGAGAATGAGTTGTTTAATAGTTTACCAAACAACACTTTTCATTTAGTAATTTTATTGAATAAGATCATGAAAGATCATGATTTTCATAATGAAAATTTACAATTTAGTAAATTTTCATATTTTCACACTGTAAATGTACTCTTTAGTCATATTTTCATTAGAGAAACTTTACATTGCAATTTCAACAATCTAAATATGAAATTTGAAAATTCCGACCATTCTACATATTTAAGATAGAAAGACATAAGCTGAAATGGGGTTTGCCACAAGATTAGCTTATTCCCTCAGTTTAAAACAACCCCAATCAATAGGATTATAGTACAAGTATTCAGTGACACCATTTTGGCATTTAACCAGTTATGTTTTGTTAGGTACCAGATCTACTATAATAACAAAAAACAGAAATATTGTAGAGAATAACAGCGAAACAACACAATATATGAAACCACAACACCGAAATAATACCTTTATTGATAAGAAACCATGTTCACTTGCCTCATCGAGGGGGAAACCTCCATAGCAACGCTCTTTTACAATAATTCTTAAGACAACTTTTCATGCCCTTGACTCTTATTTATACTAAATCTATCTACCACAAGAACAATCTAGAGGAATATATTCTAGAAGCGGAAGCTTCTATTAGGTCTTCTTACATTTGATGTATTCTTCCTTATTACTAGGCCTTATTAATATCGACATTTATTATATGTAAATTATATTATTCTACCTATGTGAGGGGTTAGGGAGGTTAGGCCCCTAAGATTCCCTCCCCCTTAAAAACAGCCTTGTCCTCAAGGCGTGAGATGAGGAAATTGTTGCATAATGGTAGTTGGCTCCTAGGTGGCATCTGCTAGATTTTTATCTTTCCATTGTACTAACACTTCCTTGATTGTGCGCAAACAGAGATGACACTCATGCTAGTCCAAGACTACTTGTGGTTGAAACCAGATGGAGCCTTCTTCATCCAACTCAAGGAGTTTGGTTTGAGTTTGGAACTTAGTTCCAATCACCTTCTTTAAGCATGAGACATGAAAAAAAAGATGGAGCTTAGAATGACTGGGAAAATATAACTGGTAGGCAACTGGTCCCACGTGCTTGAGAACTATAAAAGGATCATAAATTTGGGTGCAATGTTTTCTGACAATGTTCATCCTTGAGTGAAGTCTACTTATAAGGTTGTTGTCAAAGAAAAACTTGGTCTCATTTAACAAATTAACGTTTGGAATGACCTTGATTTGCTTGTTTCTTCATGCGATTCTGAACCATGACCAAATTCTCTTTGAGGGTACAAAGAATAGCCTCTTGAACTATAAGAGTTTGGTCAATCACGTGAACCTTTGAGACACCGGGCATGTATGAGAGAACTAAAGGTGGATTTTTTCCATATATTGCTTCAAAAGGAGTCATGTGTGTAACTCTATGGTAAGATTTGTTATACCACGATTCAACTAGGGGTAACCATTAAGTCCACTAATTTTTCCTCTCGGATGAAAAACACCTCAAATATGTTTCCAAACACTTGTTGACAACTTTAGTTTGGCCATTAGTCTAAGGATGATGTGCTGAGATGCAATTGGGTTCCCTATAGCCTGAACAATTATTGCCAAAAATTGATGGTGAAAGTGGGATCTCGATCAGAGACAATAGAATGAGGCATGCCATGAAGCTTGAAGATATGATCCATGAAAATTTGAGTCATTGTGGATGCGGTGAATGGGTGTTGAAGAGCACATAAATGAGCATATTTGGAAGATGATCAACTACCACCATGATGACTGACTTAATGCCCGATTTAGGTAAGCCAACAATGAAATCCATAGATATATCCCTCCAAATAGTGGGTGGAATCGAAAGCGGTTGTAGTGTGCCAAGGGATTTGACTATTTCTCCCTTGTTGCATTGAAAAACATCACATTCTACCATAAAGGTGCGAATGTCTTGTTTCATACCATCCCAGAAAAAAGAAAGTTTGAACTTGTCATAGGTTTTTGTAAACCCTGAGTGCCCAACTGTGGGTGTAGAATGAAGCTTAGAAATCACCATGGATTTAAGTAGTGATTGTTTACTTAAATACAAACATAGTTTGTAGTGAAGCTCGTCATTGTGCCGAGAGTACCTTGTGGAAAATAGAGAATTGTCTTGCAATTGTTGGATCAAATGCAAAATTTTGGGATCTTGCAGCTATTCCTGGCGAATATCTTGGGGCCAATCTGGTACAATGAAGGAGAGAGAAAAGAGGGCCATTCATCTTCATATTTCCTCAAAAGAGCATCAACAACCACATTGTAATTTCCTTTCGTGTAAATGATCTCATAATCATATCTAAATAGCTTAGTCACCCATTTTTTTTTCTCTGGGGATGTAAGTCATTTCTCTAGAAAATACTTGAGGCTCTGATGATCTATCTTAATTTGGAAGCGTTTCCCCAATAGATAAGGGTGTTAGAGATCCACTACATGCGAAATAGCCAACATTTCCTTTTCATAGATTGATTGGCCCAATGTCACTCTGAAATTTGTTTGTTGATGAAGACCAAAGACTAGCCATCTTGCATAAGGATGGAACCAATTCCTCTCCCTGAAGCATCACATTCCACAACAAATGTCTTTGTGAAGTTGAGAAGGGTCAAGACAAGAGTGGTGCACATAGCCTCTTTCAAGGATTGGAAGGAATGATTAGTTGTTGGTGGACAACTAAAATAATTCTTTTTAAGGAGAGCAGAGAGAGGCTCTACAATTTTTCCATAATTATTAACAAACTTGTGATAATAGATGGTTAAACCAATAAAACAACAAAATCTCTTGAGATTCTTGGGGTGAGGCCAATCCTACATAGCTTAAATTTTATTAGGATCCACCTGACACCATCCTTGCCAAAAATATGACCCAAGTAATCCACTTCTGAGGCTCCAAAAGCACATTTAGATTGTTTGAGGAAAAGTTGGATTTGAGAGAGTAGATGAAGAACTTGATCCACATGAGCAAGATGAGAAGTCCATGTTTTGTTATAGATGATAATATCATCAAAGAAAACTAAGACAAAATGATGGAGAAAGGGATGGAAGACATGATTCTAAGGCTTTGGAAAGTGGAGGGAGTGTTACCCAAGCCAAACACCAGACCAAGAACTCACAGTGGCCCTCATGAGTTTGAAATGCAGTATTAGGAATTTCTACCTCTTTCATACATATTTGGTGGTAACCAGAACAAAGATCGGGTTTAGTAACGTACTAGGAACCACTTAATTCATCCAAGAGATCATCAATGACATGAATGGGAAATTTTTCTTTGATGGTGAGTTTTTTGAGGGTGCGAAAGTCATAACACATGCACCAAGAGACTTATTTCTTAAGTAACATGACCACAAGAGAAGAATAGGGGCTATTACTAGTACAAATAACACCTATGGTGAGTAGTTCTTGAACAATTTTCACAATTTCAATTTTCTGGGAAAGGGATGATGATAAGGTCAAGCATTGGGAGGAAGGTTGTCGAGGATGAGGGGAATGGAATGAACATGAACACCATGGGAAGGGGGAAGTCCCTAGGGGGTGGAAAACACATATTGATGTTTAGAGAGGGTGGATTGGATGTCAGGATGCAAAGAGGGTGTCTTAGTGGCTTGAATGGAATGGAGTTGTGAAATAATGTTGGAATAACCATTTTTGGGGAGATTTTCCATGCAATGGGAATTGATGATATCATGGGAGCATGCAGTGATACCTTGGAACTTATATTATTGGCCCTCCTGGTTGAATTGCATGGTTAATTCCTTAAAACCCATGACATGGGGCCAAGAGTCTTTAACCATTCTACACCAAGCATGATGTCACAACCACCCATGTCGATAGCAAACATATGTGATTTCATGTTGTACTGACCAATTTGGAGATGCACATTTTCACAACACCCATATTTCATGGAACCTCCATTGGAAGTCATGATTTGAAAGTTGTTGACTGCACATATATAACAATTAGTTTCTTGGGAAATGCGGAAATGAATAAAATTATGGACGTTTCCATTGTCAATGAGGATGATGACCTTGTGATGCTTAATGTAACCAATTAGATTGAGGGTTTGGGGAGAAGAGAAGCCAGTGAGAGAATTCAGTGAAATGATTGGTTCGACTTCTGGGGAGTTCGAGGGTGGAGTAATATTAGTTGGATTAGGTAACTCGGCCATAGGGGGACCCTCGACCTCTTCTTCAGAAACATCCTCAGAGATGGCCATAAAAAGATTTTGTTCCTTACACTTGTGCCTGAGAAAATATTTTTCATCATAATTATAACAAAGGCCCTTGAGTTGGAGTTCATCCATTTATTCCTAGGTCAATATTTGGATCTTCAGTGGAGTGGAAGGAGGGGCAGGAGTGATTGGTTTAGAGCAGGGAATAAAGGAGGGTTTTATGGTTTGAGAAGAGACACCATGTTGTGCTTCCTTAGATCTTTTAGTAGCTTCCACTCAACTCTTGGGGTGAACCATGAGGACATGGGCACAAATCTCATCCTTGAGGCCACTAATAAAGAATTCTTGGAAAAAAACATCAGACATGCCCTCTGTGCGGAAAGCCAATTGCTAAAAAGTAGATGTAAAGTATTCCACTATGCCATATTGTTTCAACTTGGTTAAACAACCTAAATGGTGGGTTTTAGTGTCAAAGCATTCATAAAGCTCTGCAAAAAATTGTGTCCAAGCCACATACCCTTGGTGAGCATTTTTTCTCCATTTCTACCATTGCCAATGTTCCTAATTTAGAAGGACAACACCATACCAAAGTTTGGCCAACTCATCAGTAATGTCGTACAAAGAGAAATAGTGTTATGTTTGAGTTACCCAGCCGGTGGGATCTTAGCCATCAAATTTTTTCACATCCATTCAAGGAAGACGTAGGTCATGTTGAAAGTGATGGGACTGAAAATTATGGGAATTGGATGAAGACTCACCTTTGGGGTGAAAAGGTTGGTCAGATGAAGTAAGGTCTCCAATAATATTCATCTTGGCCCAGAGTTTGGCAGAGAAGGATTCAATTTGGCTTATCATTTGGGAAGAGAGGTCATGTTTCAGGTTTTCCATTTTGGTGTCTACGGTGGAATGAATTTTGGCATTGATGGTGGTAATATTAGCACTGATTTGCCTCACTTCATACTAGGTCACGGAGAAATATGATGACAAGGTATTGAGGCATGATTCAAGGTCTTGGCTATGGTTGTGGGCCATGATGAAAGGGTGAAAAGGAAAGGGGTGGGTGGGAGCACACAATAAACTAGTTATGGGTGAAGGGTATCATGATTATTAGGGTGAAGAGGGGAATCCAACAGGGTAGGTCCCAAATAATGGGGCCAAAAGGGGGTCAAGATCATAGAGAAAAAAAAATGAAAAATGATAGGTATGACTGGGATCAGAACGAAAAGCGGAATCCAATGGCACATGTATAAAATAAGGGTGTGGGAAGGCCCCATACTTTTTTTTAACTTACTCCTGTAGAGTTATACTCTGATCTGAATAATACTACAGTGAAAAAATGCCCATATACTTAATAGAAAAAAATGTGTAGTAATTTTGCAACCTGGATGCAAGAGGTAAGCTTGCAAGACAATAAATCTTGTATGTTTATTTTCTATTATGTTTTTATCCCAAGGGTTAGCATGTTCATGGTTTCTACATACAAGGGTTTAACATGTGCTATAGCTCTCTGATATACATGTGGGGTCCAACAATAGTACTTGACCCAATATCTTAGGGCACCAACTAAGGAGGCTAGACTGTACCCTTAGTTGTACTACCCGACTACCCAGGTAATAGAGATTATATTCTCAAGTGTTATTCTCGGTGGCACTATAGCAGTCAAGAGGCCAGTTGGTTGATCTACAGAGGGTTTCAGGATACCTAAGCTAGTATGTATACAAGTGTTGTATGATGTGCTACAACTCGAAGGGGTACCAACAGGGGTTACAAGGGTGTCCAACAATGTGAGCTTAAAAAACTCTTGTATTTCCTATGTGTATGCTTCCCCGACCGCCTATTTATGCGTTGAATGAAAAATATTTGTAGTTTTAAGATGCCATAACACATCTCTACCCTTAAAAAAAATAAAAAATAAAAAACAATTTCTACCAAGGAAAGTGTTATGATACCACTTGTTAGGTACCAGATCTAGTATAATAGAAGAAAACAAAAATATTTAGAGAATAACAGTGGAAAAACACAATATATGAAACCATAGCACCAAAATAATACCTTTCGTGATAGGAAACAATGTTCACTTGCCTCTTCGAGGGGGAAACCTCCAGCAGAGAAATGTTCTATTATAATAATTCTCAAGAAAAAACTTATCATTCCCTCGAATCCTATTTATACTAAATCTATCTACCACAAGAACAATCTAGAGGAAGATCTTATAGAAGCATAAGCTTCTGTTACGAGGGAAAAACTCCCTATGGCCAAGGGTAAACCACAACAGACAGGTATGATTGCATAAATCAACTCAATTCCATTGTATGTTATATAAACTGATGTGCAAGATAAGAAAGAGGCCTACCTCGATCCAACGTTCGATGATGTTCCACCGTTGAGCACTTCGACCCAAAGATTTATACCTGCAATAAGTTCTTGACAAACAAGCATAGCAAGTGCATGGTGATAGTATAAAGGGGTTAGCACATTAGATAACATAATCCATTAATAAACATTACAAACATGCCCATGGATAATAATCATATATTTTCACGATACCAATAGGATGGGAAAGGAGTATTTCTATTAATAATTGATCAGTAGAAGTGACAACATTACAGAATTTTGTGTCGGCACGGTTCAAAACCAAGGAACCAAGTTCCTTCCAACTGGGCCTCCACCACTTCAATCCTCCACCAAAGGCAAGCTCATAGGAGAGAGACAATGAGGTTATATCAACAATAGGGGAAGAGCTTGGGGGTTGAACACTGTGTTCATACTTGAGGGACAAAGGGATGCAAAATCAATATGAAGTAATTTCTCCAGAGTAACTTTTTCTCTCAAAGTTGAATTCTTTCTCCTTTTCCATAGCTCGGAATTGTGCTTTTATAGTCTTCAAAATGAAACTGAAGGGCCAAGTCGAAACGTTTCCAGTATGTGGAAGGCCAAGGATCAGAGATCTCCTATCGTGACATGGAAACCCGACTCCATTTTGTATTTTTTGGCACAAATCTCGATGTACGTGGGATGTAGTGGAGCAGCTTGCATGTACGCATGTTGTATAGCAGATAGGGCGCGTATATGTGGAAAAATGTGTATTTTTGGCTCTTGATTCATCAAAAAGGGATGGCAAGTCTACATAGGTAAAAGGAAAAAGACCCTATGTGCAAGATAGCAATGGTGGGGTAAATCTTGCTATAACAGATGCCCCCTAATGTGTGAGATCAGAGGAGTATCTGCGATGGTCGAAATACATATAAATAACCCAGGAGTGGAGTGGTATAGAACCAGTTGGATGAACTTGATTTCTCATTACATTATGTATTGACTTTGCATACATGGATTCCAAGAATACAATGCAGATCCAGGTGGAAAATATACCAAATAAGTGTTTGTGGTCATGAATAGGCAAATACAAATGCGGTTATATGCCAAAGGTTGTCATAGTCACAAACAAGGCCCAGTGAAACCAGTCTCAAAATCAATCTGAAGATATATGTATACCATGGAGTACAATATGATCTCTCGTGATCACTGAAGTCGAATAGGTGTTGGTCCAATGAAAGGGAAGCAACAACTCAGGAAAGTTGTGGCCACGTAGTGATGTCTTCAAGTCTTCTACACTATCCACCAAGGGTGCAAGTCTACATCATGTGAATAAATGAGTTGAGGTTGAACATAATGAGACATCGTTTGATTATTGGTCATTGAGGTATACCGTTAACAAATGCGAGAAAGCCTACCAATAATGAAAGTAGGTATCAAGGCACCGAGTACATTCCTACAAGTGTGAATAAAGGATTCGGTGTCGAACACTTGAGAAATCCATTGATCAGGAAACATTGATGTATTCCCATCTGTCAATGGCGAGAGAGCTTGCCACTAATGACTGCAAGCCTCAAGGTAGTCATAAAACTCTAGGTCTCGTATCCAGAATAAATGAGTTGAATTCGATGGAAAGAGAACCGTTGAAAGGAGAGCATTAAGGCATGTCTCATCAGTCAGCACAAGGAACAAAGCAGGAGCTTCATGATTTGGTGGAGATCGGACGAAGAACATGTTCATGAACCAACGACCCTGTGCATCTTTCACATATACCAAATCCAAGCAGTATACGAAAAAGACCCTCTGAATAGCAGCCAGTGATGAAAATTGCTAACAAAGGTGAGGAAACCACCAATAAGGCTAATGGCATCCAAGACACTGCAGAATCCCAAATTTTGAATAGATGTCTTGTCGTCGAACACAAGGGAAACCACCCAGTCAACGACCAATGATGAAATGTCGATTGTTGGGTTCAAGGTGACCTACCGATGATGCAAGTAGGGCCAAGGTGCATGATAAGACCATAGTATCATGTTTTTCTAAGACAAACTGAGGGTATGTCCAACATGCAAAGTCAATATTTATGAGGAGTGGTCGACACAGGTTGATAGATTTCCTTTGAACAAGAGCATGAGACATATGGTGGACTCCGGCAGCATAGACTCAATGATGTGACTATTAGATGCAGGAGGCATCAATAAAGTTCTCTATAGGGACTAGAAGAGTAACTAATCGGTAGAGAAAAATCTGTGATGAGATCAGCTTCCTAAGGCCATGCTAAACCCAAAATTATGATGACACAAGGACTCAATAATTTTGTGCTATGTTCAAAGGTGACACGACTACTGCCAATTATAATATAGTACTACTCCCTTCCCGTCCGTATTTTTTTGTTTTTTCATAACAAATGAATGCTATGATATAGAGGAGGAAATGAGTGTCGTAAGTAAGAAAAACTAGTTCCAATAGTGGAACGTACCTATGCTTAATGCAAGGAAATACATGCGGGAGATGGACACTCAGGGTGATGTTTCCTCCAGGGTATAGGGTGTCAAATTGCGAAGGATATAAACAAGGATATGCTTGGTTGAGGATGTAAAGGCTACCTAGGCAACGGTTTTATAACTCAAAGCGAGAACCGGCTAAAGGCTCAATACTGCAAGCGAGGGCATGAAATTCAATCACAACTTAATGCCAAAAAAGTCCTTTTTTATGTCTATTAGTCTATTTGGTGTGAAAAATGGGTAAACTTGTGCCAAATAGACGTCTTTTCAAATCCAATTTATGAGTGTGAAAAAGACAAGTTCACTCGGCGATCCTTTCTATTTTTGGTAACGAGTTGGAAAAGAGCTTAACTAGGACTCATGACCTTTCAAATCCAATTTAACGAGTGTGAAAGGGACAAATCACTCAGCCATCTTTTTTGTTTTTAGAAAAAAAGTCTGATAAGATCTTAACTAAGACTCGTGACCTTTCAAGTCCAATTTAACGAGTGTGAAAGGGACAAATCACTCGGCAATCTTTTCATTTTTTGAATGAGTCAGAAAAGAGCTTAACTCAGACTCGTTAGGAAGATTCTAGGAGGAAAACCACAGGGAAGGCCAAGGCTCCTGTATGAACCTTCTGTGGACTGTCGGTATCTTACGAAGAATCGACACAAGCTTGGGAAGACCCAAAGATATCCAAGTCGAGGAGGTAAAAGTGCTAATGTAGGTTATCGTCTATGTGTTATATTGGATAATGTCTCTTCCTGGAAAATACATAGGCGGAGGCATTGGATACCCCACAAGACCATCCCAATCAAAGGGAACCTCGTCAAGACTTGGAGGGAGAGAACTCAGGAAGAGTAAAACTCTCTCTTTTTGAGAAGGTGAAGTAATAGAAATGCTAACGACATGACATAGAAGGTATAGAACCAGAACCAGAAGAGCGGGATTGACCAAAAATTGCATTGGCGTGACCGCTTCCTTAGACTTGTCACTCTCCGAGAGAAGAGTGGGTTCGATCAAATATTGCATCGATACGACCACTCCCTCAACCATTGGTTGAATAGGATGCAAGACAACAAGGTTAAGAGGTGCATCAACCCAAAAAACAAGAGTGTTGTCGGTCGAAGATTGCATCGACACGACCGTTGGTTGAACAATATGCAAAACAACTGTTGGCGGGGATTGCAGTTTGCACAGGGCAGTTTGCACAGTAGGGCAGTTTGCACAGGACTTGGTTTTGTCATTAATGTCAAACTTTAAAATACCAAAGGGGGAGTTTGTTGGTCAATTTGCACAGGCACCGTGGATCAGTTTGCACAGGCACCGTGGTTCCTAATTTGGAGATCAGCATGCCTCTCGGCATACCGAAACACGAAACTGCAAAGAACCCAGGAGGTGAGCCTTTGGTTATAACTCGAGGTTACATGTGAAAAGAACCTTGGAAGAGGAGTCAGCACCCTTATCTTGAATTTCAGAGATCGGATATTGACCAGCACATGACACGTCATCCTAAGTAACGTCACTATGATACGTCACTCCAAGAATTTCTATTTTGGGTTTTTTGCATGGTAAGCAAAAAACTCCAACATCACGAAGTCCTGAATGTCGAAATACCGAAAGGGACACACATCAGATCATTTTGGGGATCATGACTTGGAGTGTCGAAACACTTCATCATAGAAACACTGAAATGTCGTAATGTGAAACGTCGAAATACCTTTTTCTATAGGTTGTAGTCACCGCCATTGGTCATGTGAGAAGGAGGAGCTAGCACCAATTTAAAGCTCCTTTTCAGATATCGCAACATGAAGAGACGAGATGTATTCACCTAAGGATTGTCGATATGCGAATCACGAAAGCGCCTTTTGGTAAAGGCCCGTGGTCACAGCCAATGGGCATATGGAGTAAGCACAAGACCCATCTTTTACATCGAACGGTGCAGATTAAATACTTAAATTGATCGTGTGGTTGTTGTTCTTCTAGATGCCTTGGCCAATAATAATCATTGTAAGATAGTTATTCAGTTATTGTAACTGAATCTTCGAAGCCTGAGGGTTCGAGTGTACGCTCTGAATGTATAGGGAAGAGATAAGTGAAATTTGGTGAGATGAATGTGAGTGCATATGGAATTAATGGTACAGTCGTAGCTCTAAAGTAAAATTCATTTCTGTAAATGACGATAAATCTCAAATAAAATTATACAGGGACAGTGAGGAGAAAAGATGGGGCGAGAGGATTATGGAAGAAAGATGGCTCTGTAAAATTTGAGGAGAAAATTTAATGCTTAATCTTTGATAGAGAAGATAAGAGTTGGTTTGCAGATTCTTAGTGACAGAGAAGGATTCTATGGTGGTAGGGAGGAGAAAGGGGAGACTGTAAAAGTCTCATGTACAAGTTGGTGCTTGTACATCTGGGAGTTGTAGCTTCCATTCAGTAGGTGCTGAAGAAATAGAGGTAGCAGCCTCATCTGGGTTGTAGCTCAGATAAAATAAGAATGTAAAGAGGAG
>ML795140.1:171149-190199 GCA_009831015.1 Picea engelmannii
CTCATTCTCTCAGGTTTCTAACCTGATATGCAATCACATAAGCAGCATATAGAAGATAAGCATAAAAAGAAGCAAGCATGCAACAGCATAATACCAACAACACAAAGAGACTAAACACATCCATGGAATTGAATAAAAGCTTTCCTATTAATTCAATGTCTATACATGGAGTTTCTTCACAAGCTCTCTGCTCTGCTCTTCCTCTCTCTATGCTAATGCTGAATAATAATCTCAAATGTACAAGGAGGGTGCCTATATTTGTTTTCCCTCCTGGAAGATGAAACTGTCTAATCTACAGCTAACCCTATCTACCAGCATTTAAAGTTGTTAAATGCTTCCTAATCTACATTATATTACAAATGCGCTCAGCCTTGAATGTCTTTAGTGAAACGGCGGCGCAACAATACCAAGGTAAAATTTAAAATCAAAAAGGTTTGTTGGCTTGTCCAGCTGTACGTTCTCTTTCTCCTCGCGCTGGTTCATATGATGTATTGCGGATGTTGCGGATGCTCCTGCATCAAAGATAAATATGAATATAATGCAAAATCTATCTTTAACTTTTCAATGAATGATATGCTAATAAAAACAGTGCAATTTTCAATTTCAACTCTGCAATTCAAAAGTAAAATGCAATATTTCGCTAAATGCACTAAGCTAATGATAAAGGTTCAAAGACAAAAATGCCAACCAATGAAAAATGCCTATTTTTTTGTATTTTCAATATATTAAAGAGAAAATGCATGGACTGAAAAGCAACCTGATATATAAATTCTACTATGTACAAACGAAATAACTTCAAGCAGAATACCAAGCAGCCAAGCAAACAGCCCAGGCTTCAAGGACAAACCAAAAATGAAAAAAAATGAGAAATATTACGCCCAAAAATTCAACTCCCAACAGGTTTCTTGTCAACCCGGAGAAGCTCAACAGGCACTACAGAGACCTAAGAAGGCTCAACAATCATCAAATCCCACCCAGCAGTCACTAAACCAAGAAAACAAGAAAGGGAAAGTGGTATATGTGACTGTTCAGGGAAACAGGACGTATATACACAGCTAGCAGTGAGACAACACGTGTGTGTACGAGACTGTCAAGGCAATAGGGTGCGTACAGGCTTGAAAACAAGGCCAGGAAAGGGTAAAAAGGATGAAAACTCAGACCTAGAGTTAACAGAATCTGTCAAGCAGTGATATGACAAGAAACACAAAGGAAAAAGATCAATGAAAGGAGAAAAAATACTTCAACCCTTAGAAGGAAGATCTCTCCCCAGTATGGTCGCCAATTCTGTTACGAGGGAAAAACTCTCTATGGCCAAGGGTAAACCACAACAGACAGGTATGATTGCAGAAATCAACTCAATTCCATTGTATGTTATATAAACTAATGTGCAAGATAAGAAAGAGGCCTACCTCGATCCAACGTTCGATGATGTTCCACCGTTGAGCACTTCGACCCAAAGCTATATACCTGCAATAAGTTCTTAACAAACAAGCATAGAAAGTACATGGTGATAGTATAAAGGGGTTAGCACATTAGATAACATAATCCATTAATAAACATTACAAACATGCCCATGGATAAAAATCATATATTTGCACGATACCAATAGGACGGGAAAGGAGTATTTCTATTAATAATTGATCAGCAGAAGTGACAACATTACAGACTTTCGTGTCGGCGCGGTTCGAAACCAAGGAACCAAGTTCCTTCCAACTGGGCCTCTACCACTTCAATCCTCCACCAAAGGCAAGCTCATTGGAGAGAGACAATGATGTTCTCTCAACAATAGGGGAAGAGCTTGGGGGTTGAACATTGTGTTTAGACTTGAGGGGCAAAGGGATGCAAACTCAATATGAAGTAATTTCTCCAGAGTAACTTTTGCTCTCAAAGTTGAATGTTTTCTCCTTTTCCATAGCTCAGAATTGTGATTTTATAGTCTTCAAAATGCAACTGAAGGGCCGAGTTGAAACGTTTCCAATATGTGGAAGGCCAAGGATCAGAGATCTCCTGTCGTGACATGGAAACTGACCCCATTTTGTATTTTCTGGCACAAATCCCAATGTACACGGGATGTAGTGGAGCAGCCTGCGTGTACGCATGTTGTATAGCATATAGGGCGCGTATATGTGGAAAATGTGTATTTTTGGCTTTGGATTCATCAAAAATGGATGACAAGTCTACATAGGGAAATGGAAAAAGTCCCTTTGTGCAAGATAGCAATGGTGTGACAAATATTGCTATAACAGCTTCTATTAGGTATTCTTACATTTGACTTATTCTTCCTTATTACTAGGCCTTATTAATATCGACCTTTATTTCATGGAAAATATATTATTCTACCTACGTGAGGGATTAGGGAGGTTAGTTCCATAACATGTTTCAGTGTCAGTTTCTATTTACTATAATTTCACATACCTTTGATTACTGATTTAGTGAAAGATACTTTGAAGTTTCAAAATATACTCTTTTCATCTCATTTTATTTCAATTTTTGAGTAATAGATCTTTCCCATAATCATGTATGATCACTTTTATTATTTTGATCTTATTGCTTCATTTTTCTATGAAAAGATAAAGTCTACATATTCATTAAATCAAAAGGAAAACTAATGAATCGAAATTATTTATTTAGAATGAATATAATGAATCAAAAAAATGTTGAAATCAACTACATTGAGCCTTTAACAAGAAGATTGTTTTTATACTTGCATTCCTCTATTTTCCCAAAACTCTTTATTTTGTTGAAAGAAATAGGGACAATGTGTTCTTCGTATCCCTAATTGCTCTCAAATAGATCATGACAGTGTTTTCCTTGTGTTATAGCTAGTCCTTCGCAAGGAAGTAGAATCTTTAGTTTAGAAAATACATTTTTAAAAGGTAGAGATATCTTTCTTCATGCAAATATTCAAACTTGAGAGATGTGAACATTACAACACACTTCACTCTTTATAAGTCAAACTCTTTCACCTTTAAATAATACTATTTTTTATTTATTATTTTCATTTTTCTAAGTTCTCTTCTTTCATTGCATGCATCCACAATCTTTGTATCTTTATATAAATCCCGCACTTAAAGTGATGTTTTATTTCTCAATGCCATATAGTTTAGTTTGAAAAAAGATATCATACTCTATAAAGTATTCATCTATTTATTCTTCACGGAGCAACAAATAGAATGGAGTGGTTGTTCACTCCCAACATAGAGAAAAGGAAGAGGTAGGGTTTCTCGGATTATTTTCAGGTTGTTCCGAATTATTTTAGGCATGAAATGAGAACGAAGATATAATAAAGAAATATACAGATATATCTCGGATATCCAAAAATATAACATAAATGTATCAGAGATGAAACCGTAAACATAGAGATACAGTAATACAATTTCTATTAATAAGCGAAAATGTACAAAGACTATAAAAATACTGAGTGAATGACTCGCTAGAATGGTGGAAACTTATCTCTGAGAAGAGATGTGACAGTTACTCACATTCGAAAAAAGATGATTATTAAAATGAGGCTCCAAAGTCATTTTTAACATAATTAAAATCCAAAACCCTAACCCCGGAAGATGAAAAGCCAAAGGTTTGTGGGCCCCGATGGGGGTAGTTGATACGTCAACTTCCCGGGGGCGTAACTTTTGCATACGATCTTCGTTTGGGGCGCTCGATACACCATTGGAAAGGTCTAACCGAGAAGAATGATTTTCGACTAGTCAATTCACTGCCTCTAGCAGTCACCTGAATCCCCAATAAACATCGTTTAGCACGGTTTAGGGCCTCAAAACAGCCCCGGAAGTTTGGAACTCGAAAAACTGCCAAGATGGAAAACTATTTTTTGAGCCCGTTGAATAGGTGGGTGGCCACCGATATCCACCTGGATCACCGCAATGTTATTATTACTTTGGGTATACAATTATACAGAATACTAGAGGTAGGGCCTATTGTTATTTCTTTAATCTCTGTTAAGCAATGCAGTAAGGTCATTTAACAAACCAGGAATTTCATATTCTTTGTGATCCGTGCTCACAGTAAGAAGAAGGTCGTTGCCACATATGTGGCCTCTACACAAAACCTCTCTTTGCAACAGAAACAAGTGGACAAGATCGTGGAAGAGTTTAGTGACATCTTCTTCTCACCCACTGGGATATTAACGCACTGTCAAGTCAAGCATCCAATTGATCTAACCCCCGATGCACCTCTAGATAATGGACCATTCTATCATCACTCGTTGATGGAAAATGAAGAAATCAAGCATCAAATCCAAGAGTTTCTTCAAAAGGAACACATCAAACCCAACTCCTCCCCTTGCAGAAGCCCGATTGTACTGGTGCGGAAGAAAGACGGGACCTGGAAAATCTGCATTGATTACAAAGCATTAAACAAAATCACATTCATGATCTGGTACTCAATTTCCCGAATTGATGACCTTCTTGACCAACTCAAGGGGGAAAATTTCTTCAGTAAGATTGACCTAAAGTATGGCTACCACCAAGTTCCCATCGAACCGACTAATGTATGGAAGACAAATTTCAAATCTAAAGAAGGTATCTTTGAATGGTTGGTCATGCCCTTTGGCTTAAAAAATGCACCAGCCACTTTCATGAGGTTGATGGATGATGTATTGAGACCCTTCACCAATTATTTTGTTGTGGTGTATCTAGATGGCATCTTCATCTTCAACAGAACTTGGGAGGAGCACATGCAACATATTCAACAGGTTTTGAGCACTCTACGGCAGCACAATCTATATGCCAACTTGGAAAAATGTTCCTTTCATGAACAGGGTCCACTACTTTGGATACATTGTTGATGAGAATGGGGTACATGTAGATCTAGCTAAGATCCAAGTCATTCATGACTGGCAATCCCCGACCACACTAATCGAGCTTTAGAGATTCTTGGGACTTTCCAACTTCTACCGACAGTTCATGTTGGGATTCTCCCATATTGCATGGGTCCTCGGCTAAGTGACCAAGGGTGGTGGAAGGGAAAATTTCACATGGGGGAAGGCACAAAAATGAGCATTTGATGATCTAAATCATCGCTTGTCCTCCGCTCCAGTACTCTCCTTACCCAATCTGCAGCAATCGTTCGAGATTGAGACTGATGCATCCGACTATGTTGTAGGCATAGTTCTCAATTAGCATGGTGATCCAGTAGCATACCATAGTGAGACACTCTCAGATACCGTCCGAAAATACCCCACCTATCACAAGGAAATTTGTTCCAATGTGCAACCCTATCGTCAATGGAAACATTACATTCTGGTAAGGAGATAATCATCCAAGCTGATCACAAGCCTCTGCAGTTCAGACAGACAAAAGGCAAGTTGTAGAACGATCTCCATCAAAAGTGGTCCACATACCTACAGTAGTTCCATCTCAACATCAAGTATAAGACAGGGAGCACAAATCGTGTCACTAACTGCCTTATTCGACCTCCCATGGCTGCACTCACCACCGTACTCCATTCCTATGGGCATGAGGCATTTGAGTGGCCCCAACTTTATCAGCAAGATCCTGACTTCGCCACCACCTATCATCTCTTAGGTACAGGTGTGAATGTCACCAATTTTCACATTCATGATGGATTGTTATTCCATCTGGGCCATCTTTGTGTTCCTACAAGCGAGCATGCAAAGATGATTTGGGAGGCTCACTAGAGTCGGATGGCAGGACATTTTGGCATGGAGAAAACTGTGGCCATTCTACAGAAACATTTTTATTGGCCAAAACTTCGACATGATGTCAACAAGTATATAAGATATTGCACTCCCTGTGCCATTTCCAAGCCAACCATCAAGAAGCAAGGATTATACACCCTTCTTCCTACTCTTGAGAGGCTTTGGGAATCCATCTCGATGGATTACATGTCTGGCCTTTCGTCCACCAAGAAAGGCAATGATTGTGTATTTGTTGTGGTTGATCGGTTTTCGAATATGTCCATTCCCACAGCCTGCAATAAGAGCATCACAGCAACAGATACTACCAAGCTCTTCTTCAAACGAGTCTGGGTCCATTTTTGGATACCATAGACCATCATTTCCGATCCAGAGAACAGGTTCCTCAGCACATTTTGGTCAAGCCTCTGGTCATTATTGGACACCAAGCTCACTAAATCCACTTCCTTCCACCCTCAAACCAATGGCCAAACAAAGGTCATCAATTAGATGATTGTGCACATCCTACGCATGTATAACTCTAAGCATCCATGTACATGGGATGAGAGTCTCCCCTATGTTTAGCACAGCTACAACATGGCTCTCCATAGCTCCACCGACCATAGCCCCTTTTAGGTGGGGATGGGATTCCAACCCTTGGGTCCCATTGATGTTGCACTACCTCTTGCAACCACACAGATAGATTCTTCCCATGTTTAGTCTGAGGCTGACAAAGCCACTAGATTTATTGAGCGGATTCAGCACATCCGCCAACAGGTCCATGAGATTTTGCAGAAAGACAATGCTAAGTACAAGAAGCGTCGTGATCAACACTGAGTATCGCACAAGTTTCAGGTGGGAGACAAGGTTTGGTTACATTTACAGAAAGCACGCCTTACATGGCCCCATCGGAAGATCTATCCACTTCTCTATGGGCCTTACGCTATCACCAACGTTGTGGGTGAATTTTATTTTGAGCTCAACACTCCCCCCTTACTTGGCTTGCACCCAATGTTTAATGTGGACCTCCTTCAGCCATACTTTCCACCATTATTGGACACCTCAGAGATCACAGAATAGTTGACACCAACATAGCTCAACCCTGACTGTATAGAACATGCATCCACTAATCATATAGTGGACACACAGGTCAAGGGAACTCGCCAGCAGAAGATCCAGCTTTATCGGGTTGTCAAGGTAGGGAAGCCCTTGCACCACGGCAAGTGGCTCACCCGAAGCCAAATTCGGTATAAATTTCCTCACCTGATGGGGGCACTCAACGCAATGGAGACCATTGCTTCCTAAGGGGGGAGAACTGATCCAGGTGGATATTAGTGGCCACCCACCTATTCCAACTGGCTCCTCTTGATAGTTTTTAGTTCAACATGTTCTTCTGTAATTATTTGTAATTGTGGGTTCTACACTGTCGGGGTTGTTTGAAGCCCTGCACAGCTTCCATGTGGATATTGGTGGCCGCCCACCTAATCCAACTGGTTTATTTTGGAAGTTTTCATGTCAGTACATCTTTATGTACTTCCAAGGTTGTTTTATGGCCCTAAACATTGTTTTTTGGCTTGCCACAGTCAAATTGTAGACAGGGTCAGAGTTTGACAGCATAATGTGTATTTCTCAAAAATACCTTTCCAACGAGCTATCACACGCCTAAAACGGAGGTTGTATGAAAACGTTACGACCCCGTGAAGTTGAGGTACCAACTTACCCATCGGGGCCCACATAAGTTTTGGTGTTTCATCTCCTAGGGTTAGGTTTTTGGATGTCTAGGGTTTTGGAATTCATGAGTATTTTTAAAAGGGCCTCTAGAGCCTCATTGTAGTCATTCTGCTTAGATGGATGCGCGTAGCAACCACATCTCTTCTAAGAGATAGCTACCGCCATTCGAGCAAGTTGTACAGTTCTGCAGTTTTACAGTTTCAGCCTATTTTATTTATTCAATAGAGGTTATTGTTCACTGGATATGTGTTGTTGTTCTCCATATCTCTGTGTTATTGTATTCATTCTATTATTCATTTCGTTTCGCTCATAAATACGGATCATTTTACAAATAGTCAAACAATCTTCATTTATATTCATGAATATGGTCGGATGTTTAGTATATGCATATGGACTAATTGGCATATAAGGATTCTTTGGGCTGAATTAGTATTAGAGTTTTATTGTTATTTCGAATCAAGTCAGTATCAAAACTCATGTGGTATTTTCAAAACATCTATTTACAAGATATGGCACGTGTGATGTAGAGCGTTGAGTCATTGGATAGCTTAGCATACTCAAACACAAGCTATCACATCTTCTAGACCTTGGACGACAGATAGATGGGCTTGCATTAGCTAGATATGGTCATGATAACACACATATGGGTAGAAATCCCATACTTTGGACAGTGCACCAACAGCTTACTCAACCTCTTGATGGAGGACATTGTACTTGGCTTAGGTTGGACATGCAAAGATGGGATACACCCTCTCTCCACCTTGGGATGTGGCATGGCATTCTTCCACCTTGCTTGCACCTTGGACGATGACACATGGCCTAGGTAGGCCCTCCTTCATCCTTTGGAGGCTTGACATCACCATATGTGTGGCCTTATGATGGCTATTTTGCATAATTTATTATTGTAGAGGCTATTTTCATGGGTCGGCCCCACTTCTAGCATGGATTATTATTGTTTTACTCAATTATGTGGACAAATAGTGCTTGGTTACCTCATATAAATAGAGGGAGAACTCAAATCATTTTATAATCAACCACAATTCCTCACACTTGTGAGAGAGATCTCTCTAAAATGTTCTTTCTACTCTTCTTGGTCTCTTTGAATCTAATGTGCATCTCTTGGAGTAAAGATTCTGTGGATGCTTTCATTTTTGTATGGATGAATGTTGCAACTAGGGTTTCTCTTTGCATAATGACTTGGATAGGTAAGATATATTTTTCAAGTTGATGTGATTGCCCATGGCATAATGTGATAATTGCTATATTGTTGCATGTTACTTTGTTCTAGTGAAACGCTATGAAGGAGACATAAGGGTTTTTCTCCTTCCATAACTTTATTTTTCCAAGTTTGTGAAAGCATTTAGAGACCTAGTCTCTAGCTAGATTCAAATACCTAAGGCCCATAAGGGGTTGCGCCTTAGGGTTTTGATTTTAGTCATTTGATCCTTGAACTAGATGCTCTAGAAGAATGAAAATTACACCCAGGATCTATAAGGAGTTGCATCCTAGGGATTGTTTTATTTTAGGTTTTGATCGTAAGGTCCATAAGGGGTTGCACCTTAGGGTTCAAAGCTTCATTCTTCTTGACTATCTAATTCATCTTTCAAAGTGTTGCTTGACTCCATTTTCCAAAGAAGTAGACAACACTAGTCTTATTGTTTGTGATTCTATATTACTCTCAACAACTCTCAAAACCTTCACTTAAATTAGCTTTATGACATCATTGGCGTGCTAATTTTACCTCAACGCTTTGCATTTTCATTTGATAACTTGTTGTTTTCATAAAGTGAATTCTAGAGCCATTAGGGCTGCAATTTATTTGTGCATACTTACTTAATATTGTGGCCAAAACCACTCAGTATTATTGATTGGCAATTGGATATCATTCCCCTTATTGTGAGCTATATTCTAAGACTAAATTGCTAATTGTATGGGTTGTTTTTCCTATTGTTGTTATAAAACGTTATTTGCTTATATAGACTGGTTTACTACTGTAATTTTACAACAACAATATTTTTTACTCATCATCTAATGCCTAAAGGTGATTGATATGCTATATAACTTGGTAATTGATGATTTTGTGTATTGAAGAGTTTATTGTCTCGTACAAGTTGCCCAATTAACTTGTTTAATCTAATTCTCTCATTCACATTTACCAAACCTAGATTAATTGTTTAGGTGACCAAGATAGGGGGTTATAGGCTTGGCTAATCTTGCTACTTGATCCCTTGGGTCACCAGGGAAGCCTCCCTTGTGTTGGACCTCTATCATTCACTAAAACGAGGAGGTATCTGCTTAGGTGACAGTGGTGGATACCTCCAAATTGTTACACAAGATTGTCATCTTGTGGAGTGCTTTGCACAAGTACAAATCATGTGATAACATGCCTCCCTTCTTCTTCCCTTATGGTGGAAATTTTATTTACTTTTATTAGTCGATGGTTATGAATTTCTTTATATAATTTATGTATTATTATTTCTAAAGTTTGAGCCATTACATATGATCTCGGAGCTTGGTTGCAACTCTCGAGGCCTATGAATCTCCATGCTTTCATTGCAATCCTTGAGGCATGTGAACCCTTTATGCAACTATATGCATTGAGATTGTGATGTGTACATGGAATCAAGTCGCTTCATACAAAATCTCTAATTGGAAAAATGATATGGTATAGATAAATCATTATAAAAATAATTAATGCTAATAATGCATGTTTGTGTAATTGTAAATCGTTGAAATTTAAGTGAAATTTGTATGGTGAAGTTTTGATCCAATCTATCTTTTATTGTTGCTTTATTACTTTTAATACAACCTGAATGGGCCTAATGATTAAGAACATGTGTTTCCTCTTAAAAGGTTACATGTTCAAATCTAGAGGGAGTAGTCTCATACACCAATTAACACCAATTAAGTGTTTGACTTGACCGTGACCTTAAAAATAAATTATTATTATTATATATAAAGAGAACATAAATATAAACCTTTATATAAATATAAGAACTTTGATACCTTTATATCCTTAATAATACATACCCTTTATATACAGCCTGAGTGGACCTAATGGTTAAGAACATGTGTTTCATCTTAAGAGGTCACAAGTTCATATCCAGAGGGGGGTAGGGTATGTATACCTTCGTAGACTTTACCAATGGAGGGAGGTCCCTTGTCCCACAAACAAGAAGGTCTCATACACCAATTTGGTGTGGTAGCTTGGTCGTGACCTTAAAAATAAATTATTATTATTATTATTATAAATATAAGAGCTTTGATACCTTTATATCCTTAATATAATAATATATGGCACGAAAACCTTTATATCCTTTAAAGGTCGTTAAAGGTCCCTCGACTCTGAATCCTCGACATTAAAAATGTCGTCTTTTGATTTTTCTTGTTTCAAATAATCCAAATTTGCTTGATTTAGCTTTCCCAAATTTGAGTACGGAAAGGTTAGGTTTTAGGTGTACACCGTTGGATTCCAGAGTTCTTCACAACATTGTCTCGAGATTCTGGAAATATTTAGTTGGAGAGCCTAAGAATTTAGATCGGACATTTTCTGATAAGTTTTTTGGGTTTGGCCGAGACCTCGAGGAATCTTCTTTTACTAGTTATAGAAAAATGGGGGCCACTTCCTATGAAAACAAACTTGGTTAAGCACACTGTACCTTATACATATTTTGCTCCGTGCGCCTAGCTATAGCTTCTATGGATGGGAATATGTGATGTTTTTGAGCATGCGTCTAATATATGAACTTTTATTGACTTAAATAAGTTACAAAGGAAACCTTTCTTTGGTTGAAGAAGAGCTTAGGTATATAAATTATAGACAATGAATTAAGATTCAATTAATCAAAATAGTTTCATTAAAAAAATATTATATTAATTATATGTATATATTAAGCTAATAGTTAGAGTTTGAAAGTATAATAGAAAATAAGAAAAAATAAAATATAAAAAAAATATAATGTTTGGTGTACAATAAATTTAAATAATAAAATTATTTAAATGAGAATGAATAATTATAATGTAATTTCAAAATGATTTTTAAAATTAAAATTCATATATATTAAATAAGGTTATATGATTTTTTATATACAATTAGTATAAGATATATTTATATGAAATAAGTTATGTAGCAAGTAAAAGTGTTTCATCAAAATAATTAAATGGAACTTTTTGATGATGATAGATATGTAGTTTTTGTTTAAAAGAATAAATTCATATTTAGTGAAACTATATGTATCCAAACCAAATGATCTTGTTTCTTAAAATTGTTAAAAGTTTTTGTGAAAATTTGAGATAGTAATGATTTTTTTAATGAAGTGTGGATTTTAAAGTTTTTATAAAGATTTGGTATAAAGATTTAGACATAAGTCAAGGGAAATCAATAAATTATAATGATGACTTTCTTATGAAATTAAGATTTCATAATGGTTGTGTTGAAATGTACCTTAAGTTATTAAGATTGTTTTTGCATTATTGTCACTTTTAATTGAAAAATGATGCAACGATTGAAACCATATTTGAATACTTTTTGTAGCAGAAAAAATACTTAATTATATTTAAAATATAATGTGTTCTCACATCAAGATACATCAACGAAATGATACAACTGGTGAGTATATCTTTCGCCTACAATTGGCCTACCATCCAATTAGAAGGAGAAAGAGCAGAGCTTTGGAGAGAGATATTTCAGAATTACTACAAGTCTGAATAAAAGAGAACAAAGTTTTTTAGAAAATACCAAGAGTTGCTGATGCAAGAGATCTAGAAAAATTGGATAATATATTGAAATCTGTCGACAAAAAACGGGTGCATCCAGTCCTAAAATATTTTGATAGCAAGTGTGGGGCCCTAATGGCCATCCAGCTATTGGTTGTATGTAATCAAACTGGCTTTTTTATGTAGTGTTGTCTTCGATAGCAGGTATGCTTCCCTGGTGTACTCTCGGAAGGTGTGAGTAAAGATGAGCTTCTTGAAGTGGCGTTGAAGTAATATAACTCTTCTTGAGCTTCTTAGAGTGTGATAGTTTGTAGCTTACCCTTGTGATTCAACCAATCTATGATAACTCTAGAGTTACCGATCAATTGAAGGTGTTTGATGTTTAGTCTGGAGGCCAAGTGAAGTGTAGCCCAGGCACCTAATAGCTTTTCCCTTGTGTTGGTGCCCGGGCCACAACAGAAATTCCATCTGTAAATAGAGTTTTTATTGATTATTATCAGTCCACCTGCACCACTCAATGCTCCATTGTGTTGTGTTGCACCATCGAACCACCCCGTAGGAGTATCCTATGAGATAAGAGGACTAACTAGTGTCTTTTTTATCACAATGACTGGGTGTATGTATTTCCAGTTTTGGTACAAGCCAAGTGATTTATAAGCAACAGTGCTAATAGAGGGTGGCTTATTGTCGAATATTTTATTGTTTCTAGCCAGCCAAATAAACCAATTGACTAGTGGAGGGAGTAGTTTGTAGTTGTGCTCGCTTGATGTCCAATGGTCAAAGAAGATAGAAATGGAGGTCCCATTCCAGACAATGTTTATGTGTTGGTCCATAGAAATCATGTCCCAGATAAGGCGAGTAAATTGGCACTGTGTAAAGAGATGTTGAATTATTTCTTCATCCATGTGGAAAAGTTGACAGAAGTTGGGGCCAGCCCATCCTTTTCTTTGGAGGTTATCCTAGGTGGGGATTTTGTTTTCGATAGTTAGCTAGATGAAGAGATTTATCTTATGTGGTATTTTCCAGTTCCAGAGGTGCTTACGCCATCCAAAAATGTTGTTTTGACAGACTGTGTTTTTAATGGCTGAATACAATTTTTTGACGAAGATGTGGCTCGAACTATCTCCTCCAGCCCACAAGAATTGATCCTCCACGTCGTGAAGATATATGCTCACGCGAGTAAGATCCGGGCAATAATTATCCCACTCTGCAGCCAAATATGTTGGTAGTTCCAGTGCATGACCGGATTTCCAGCCTGCTATCGAGGTCTCGTGTTCATTATAAAACCTGGCTTGAAATAGAAAGCATGTATTTTTTGTATTTAATAGTGAAATTAATTGTGGTGACAGATAAGAGGCTTAGTCGAGTCCTATAATGCAATCCCTACCTATTATGATAGAATGGCCAGAGCCCAACTTCCAGCAAAGCCAATTTGTGATCCAGTGTGTCAAATTCGCTAAGTTCCTCCAAATTTGAGACGCAACCCTTATGTGTGGGGTTCCAGTACGAAACCAAGATGCGACGGAGGTGTAAGGAAAATATTTTTCCTTGATGATAGAGCTCCAAATGTCATTTGTAGTCAAAATGCGCCAGAGGGATTTGGCTACCATAGCTTTGTTGAATTTGAAAATATTTCTAATCCCCCATCCACCCTTGATTTTTGGTTTTGCCAATGTTTCCCAGTTGCATAGGTGCAGCTTGTGATGGTCCTTGTTTCCCGACCAGAGGAATTTGTATGTGATTTTTCTTAGCTTTTCCAGGACCGGTGTGGGTATAGTTGCAAGCGCCATCCAGTATATTGGTTGTCCTTCAAGGGAAGCTTTGATGACTGTGTAGCGGCCTCCTATGGAGAGTCATCTGTTACACTAGTTTCCTACTTTTTTTTCCACCTTAGAAACGAGCCAATCCTAGTTTGAAGCCTTGTAATGGTCTGCTTTAATGAAATAGCCAAGGAATTTGAATCCTTGTGAAAGGCGGACGAAGGTATGAGGAAAGATGTCCTTAATTTGATCCAAGTTTTGATCTTGTATGTTGGCGTAATGGAATGTCGATTTGGACCAGTTGATTTGTAAGTCTGTGGCACAGCAAAAAATCTTTAAGAGTCCATAGATTTCCCTCCATTCAAGTAAATTGTCATTGGTAATTATGAGAACATCGTTTACAAAGAGGAGGTGCAAATAAATAAAGCATTATCTTCCATTATCTTCCATTGTCTACACTCCCTATAACATGTTGGTGTTCGGAAATAAAGAAGATAATGGAATTATGTTGTAGACATGCAATGAGGAGTGCATGAGAAGAATCAAGATGCATCTTAAGTGTTTCCCTTATGCCTGGTAGTATAAACTTAAAGGCTTGACCATGAACATTAAGAAAAGGCCATTATATATGAAGTGATATACAATCACATAATACGCTAAACTGGCTGATGTGACCTAAGGAAATAAAGAAGACACTAGTTATTCAGGAAAGATGCGTAGAAATCATAATTGATAAAATTGAGATAATAGTAGTACAATTCCTTGAAAATACATGTCAAATGAAGTCCAAATTGGAAGAAATGAATATATATCTTAATATAGTATGAAACCACCCTTGGAAGTATAATAAACTTATTAGTTAGAATAAAAAGATGGGAAAACAAGTATAAATAGACAAGGGTTTAAGAAAAGAAGGAAAGTTTCAAATTTTGATCCCCAATTTTAGTGGCATAAAGTTACCTTGTGGAGAAAGGACAAAGGATGAATGTACAAATATTCTAATTATGATAACTTGTTGTCATTATCATAACAATAACCAATTTGTAGGAATGAGAAGAACCAAAAAAAGGGCAATAGATAGATACTTCACAAAAGATGATGGATTGTAAGGTGAGTTGAATGGGAGTTCACAAATGAGGATGGGATTGCAGTTTGTAGTAAAAACGATATAAGGAATGAATGAGAAGCAGTAACCTACCCTAGAACATGACGGATTTTGTATTTTGGAATAATCAGACTTAAATAACTTAACACGCTTGAGATATCCCACAAATTAATAATCTCGTGGCAAATGGTTGTGGAATCACAAAATTATTTCCATATAAGAACATGATAAGGATCACTATAAGGTCTAAATAAGGATGATGCCTATCAAGAAGAAAATATTTCCATTCAACCAATGAAGTTAAATGATCATGATAATGATGAAGATAATTTTAAGGAACTATAGAAAGTGGTGACATTAGAGGCAAAAAACCCATGAGTACTTATAGGATGGGAACAAACAAGACAAGTTAGAAATTAGAAATATTTTGCAAGCAAAAAGGGGAAACACCTTAGCATAAAGGTGATATTCTCTTAGCCAATCAAATATTAGTGATAGATAGGCAAGGTACCTGATCTTGATTGGATCATTATATTATTTGTCATCTATCTTGATACTTTTTGGGTGGAAAAAATTGGAGGAATTAGTTTGCAGGGCCATTTCAGTGGCAGGTCCTACTTTGGAAAGCTGGGTTCCTGAACCTTCCAGGGCCATTTTGAGGCATTAAACAACATTTTGGGGGGTTTTGGTGTTTGAAACTTATGCTCGCACCCATGACGGTGTTCTACACTCTGAGACCTTTCCAACGGTGTGTCAAACGCTTCAATTGTATCTTGTTTGCAAAATTTATACCTCTCGCAAGTTGACCTACTGTGTTGACCACCATGGTATGAGAGGATGCAATGTCAACCCCCTTTACTCACACAGTTGGGGCTAGCCACATATGGACTTTCAACAAGATTCTAGAAGGTCCAAAACCTTATCACAATTTAGGGTTGAGAAAGTCAAAACCCTACCCCTAGATGGCTATCAGGCAATGTTAAATATCGAGCTGCTAGGAGGAGAAGGGTTTCCATTATTTACAATTGTATGTGTTCCATAGTTGAGCAGAGCACCTAGGAGCAGTATTTTGACAGCATAACAAAGGATGATAGATTTTGTAGCATCCATATAGGAAACAATGTCAAAGGCAACTCCATCGAGAGTTCCTCTTTCTTTGTACTTGCAATTGAAGAAAAGAGAGTAGAGCGAACTCACCTTCTAGTTGGGTTTTCTCCCTTATTAGGTTTCCCAGGTTATATCTTGTGTTTATTTGTGGATGGTGTGTGAGTATTTATTTTTTTCTCTACTTTTCTCATTTCAAATATTTCATACATTTTAGGCAGAAAACCAGTAATTAAAGAATATGAGATATAAAGTAAATTAGCCTTCATAATAAAGATTTCAGTATTTCATTAGATATGTTGTGTCAAACTATCCATTGGAGTATCCATGACATTTTACAAAACATATTTGTATTAGAGCATATCTTCTTGGGGTATTTGTGGAAAGTTGTAGGGATTCTGGAATTGGCTTAAGAAGAAATTTGCAGAACCCTAGCCATGACCAACAAGTCTATTCATAACAAACCTTGAGATCCAGCATAGGAAATATTTGCGAGGCTGGAAGAGAAAGTTGTTGACATATATTGCAATATGTACCTCCTCGTGGCATCTCTAAAAATTAAGCTTGGAATATTCAAATAAGTTGGAGACTCTAAATCAGCGATCAGTTCAGAAGGGAAACTGGGTGATAACGAAGACCTAGAAAATAGATCATGGAAAGAACCCAAGAAAGAGCATGTGAGTTCTAGTACCATAAACCCTTCATAGTCTTTATTCAAGTTGGAAACAAAAGTGGACATAAAACCATACCAAGGTGAGATCGATGCATTAAAATTGAATCATTAGTTGCAACAACTAGAAGTTTATTCCAGTGTTCACCATATAGATGAAGAAAAAAAGACATCATTTGTCATACTGAAGTTAGAGGGCCATGCTTTAACCTGGTGGGAAATCCATATGAAAACACTTAGCCTAGAGGGTGATATGTCAATAATGTTGATGAATTCAGCTATGTGAGACATTTTCCAACTTACAAACCTGTGAGATGTGGATCATTGCAGTTATGTGATTCTTTCTCTCAGTTTACAAACTTGAGAGAAAGCCCCTAAGAATGGTATGTTGTTCCTACCCGAGATAGAGCTAGGAACGTAGAGATGACCTCCTCCATTCATAGAGTTGAGAATAAATCTAGATGATTATCCAGTGGGAAAGGCGATCTGTTGATTTAGACATGCATGTGGCTTAGCACAAGGTGAACATGTGAAATCCCAAAGTGTTGGGTGCATCGTCATGTGAACAGAAATGAAGATGATGTATTAGCCTCCTCTGAGCAGCAGATTTGACGAGAATACTCGAGATGATTCTCATGTGTGAGGCAGTGGGAATAAAGATATGTAGAGTGGATGAGCACAGGTGAACGTGTGAAGATCTGGTTCTCCTGTGTAAAGCAGTGAACCAGATATATGACATCCCTATGGATGTGCCCCTAGTGGATGAGCACTAGTGGGTGTATCAGATCCTTTGCTATATATTGTTCAAGATTCAGACCTGCCTGTAACCCTAATTGTTATGTAAAGGGTACAGGTCGGCCCCACCTTAATGTGATTAATAATAAATGTAAAAGATAATTAATCTGGTTAATATTAATTATAATAATAATAATTATTATTATTATAATTATAATGTGACTTAGAGAGGTCGGCCTTGTTGAGCCAATAGACACTTCAGTTGGTTTAGGTTAGTATAAGTAAAATTAAAATCCCCATTGTGGAAACATATCTTTCATGTGAGTTTGGAAATTTTAGCAAGTACATCTACTTGGGAAAAGGTGTGTACCTCTCTTGGGCACTAGTCTTCTAGGGTTTGAGCACCCTCTTGTGTGCTAGGTCTTTCTTGGTGGTGAAGGTCTTTCTCTTGAAGAATATAGCAAAGGATTTGGCTAGGTTTTCTTCTCTTGTTGATAAGGGTTTCACATGATACTTCTTGTGTTCTTGTGCCTGGTGTTTCTTCTTGTGATCTTGGTTGTTGCAACATTATTGTCTATGGTAAAATGGAATGAACTTCATACTTAACCTAGCTTATGAAAAAATCAATAGGTAATTGGGTGGGAAGACTTAAAAACCCTCATCAAGTCCCAATTATACCATATTGGGTATGTCAAGGCCTAATGGATTCAGTGGCACTACTTCAGGAAAAAACAAGGGCAGAGTGTACATGAGTGCACCACTGAGTTTAGAAAGATGGCCATCATGTTGGGTATCTCTCCCAAGAGCCCAAATGCACTCCTCAAGTATTTGGGGGGTTTTCTTAGCCATCTAAAAAAGCAAGTGTTGTTTTTCAACCCAACGACAGTGGATGAGGCATGTGTACAAGTGAAATATCTAGAAAACATAAGCTAGAAGAAAGGGCAGCCAAGTGATTCCAAGTAAAAAGAGCACCGTCAAGCTTCTAAGGAGGGGAAGAAGAAGTGGAAAGGGGGAAAAGATAAAAAAAATGACAACCATTGCACATCAATGCAAGGATCCTAGAAACCATTGTAACCATTGCAATATTGATGGGAACAATATGGAAAAGTGTTGGAAACTACATCCAGAGTTGAACTTGAAGAACCACAAGAAGGAAGCAAAGAAAAAGAATCGTTTGGTCGTGGATTCGAGCAATCGAGTCGAAATAAGCTTCGATGTGAATGAGAACATTTTTTTCACATCAATGTAGAATGAGGTGAATCTAAGTAGCCTTCATCACCAAGAAGAGACTGATATGAACAAACCCTTCCACATCAAGATCCAGGTCAAGAAGACCAAGATAGACGCTTTGTTCGACTTCGGTTCATAGCATAATCTCATAGTGGAAAATATGGTCAACAAGCTTAGATTGGAGGTACACGGTCATCCTATCCCATATCCATTGGGATGGGTAAAAAAGGATGCAGAGATCAAGGTACGAAACTGTGTAAGATTAAATTTGTTGTAAGTGTTGATTTTATTGATGAAGTGGAATTGGACATAGTACCCCTTGAAATATGTGGAGTATTATTTGGAA
>ML795140.1:194241-236814 GCA_009831015.1 Picea engelmannii
CATGGCATAATGTGATAATTGCTATATTGTTGCATGTTACTTTGTTCTAGTGAAACGCTATGAAGGAGACATAAGGGTTTTTCTCCTTCCATAACTTTATTTTTCCAAGTTTGTGAAAGCATTTAGAGACCTAGTCTCTAGCTAGATTCAAATACCTAAGGCCCATAAGGGGTTGCGCCTTAGGGTTTTGATTTTAGTCATTTGATCCTTGAACTAGATGCTCTAGAAGAATGAAAATTACACCCAGGATCTATAAGGAGTTGCATCCTAGGGATTGTTTTATTTTAGGTTTTGATCGTAAGGTCCATAAGGGGTTGCACCTTAGGGTTCAAAGCTTCATTCTTCTTGACTATCTAATTCATCTTTCAAAGTGTTGCTTGACTCCATTTTCCAAAGAAGTAGACAACACTAGTCTTATTGTTTGTGATTCTATATTACTCTCAACAACTCTCAAAACCTTCACTTAAATTAGCTTTATGACATCATTGGCGTGCTAATTTTACCTCAACGCTTTGCATTTTCATTTGATAACTTGTTGTTTTCATAAAGTGAATTCTAGAGCCATTAGGGCTGCAATTTATTTGTGCATACTTACTTAATATTGTGGCCAAAACCACTCAGTATTATTGATTGGCAATTGGATATCATTCCCCTTATTGTGAGCTATATTCTAAGACTAAATTGCTAATTGTATGGGTTGTTTTTCCTATTGTTGTTATAAAACGTTATTTGCTTATATAGACTGGTTTACTACTGTAATTTTACAACAACAATATTTTTTACTCATCATCTAATGCCTAAAGGTGATTGATATGCTATATAACTTGGTAATTGATGATTTTGTGTATTGAAGAGTTTATTGTCTCGTACAAGTTGCCCAATTAACTTGTTTAATCTAATTCTCTCATTCACATTTACCAAACCTAGATTAATTGTTTAGGTGACCAAGATAGGGGGTTATAGGCTTGGCTAATCTTGCTACTTGATCCCTTGGGTCACCAGGGAAGCCTCCCTTGTGTTGGACCTCTATCATTCACTAAAACGAGGAGGTATCTGCTTAGGTGACAGTGGTGGATACCTCCAAATTGTTACACAAGATTGTCATCTTGTGGAGTGCTTTGCACAAGTACAAATCATGTGATAACATGCCTCCCTTCTTCTTCCCTTATGGTGGAAATTTTATTTACTTTTATTAGTCGATGGTTATGAATTTCTTTATATAATTTATGTATTATTATTTCTAAAGTTTGAGCCATTACATATGATCTCGGAGCTTGGTTGCAACTCTCGAGGCCTATGAATCTCCATGCTTTCATTGCAATCCTTGAGGCATGTGAACCCTTTATGCAACTATATGCATTGAGATTGTGATGTGTACATGGAATCAAGTCGCTTCATACAAAATCTCTAATTGGAAAAATGATATGGTATAGATAAATCATTATAAAAATAATTAATGCTAATAATGCATGTTTGTGTAATTGTAAATCGTTGAAATTTAAGTGAAATTTGTATGGTGAAGTTTTGATCCAATCTATCTTTTATTGTTGCTTTATTACTTTTAATACAACCTGAATGGGCCTAATGATTAAGAACATGTGTTTCCTCTTAAAAGGTTACATGTTCAAATCTAGAGGGAGTAGTCTCATACACCAATTAACACCAATTAAGTGTTTGACTTGACCGTGACCTTAAAAATAAATTATTATTATTATATATAAAGAGAACATAAATATAAACCTTTATATAAATATAAGAACTTTGATACCTTTATATCCTTAATAATACATACCCTTTATATACAGCCTGAGTGGACCTAATGGTTAAGAACATGTGTTTCATCTTAAGAGGTCACAAGTTCATATCCAGAGGGGGGTAGGGTATGTATACCTTCGTAGACTTTACCAATGGAGGGAGGTCCCTTGTCCCACAAACAAGAAGGTCTCATACACCAATTTGGTGTGGTAGCTTGGTCGTGACCTTAAAAATAAATTATTATTATTATTATTATAAATATAAGAGCTTTGATACCTTTATATCCTTAATATAATAATATATGGCACGAAAACCTTTATATCCTTTAAAGGTCGTTAAAGGTCCCTCGACTCTGAATCCTCGACATTAAAAATGTCGTCTTTTGATTTTTCTTGTTTCAAATAATCCAAATTTGCTTGATTTAGCTTTCCCAAATTTGAGTACGGAAAGGTTAGGTTTTAGGTGTACACCGTTGGATTCCAGAGTTCTTCACAACATTGTCTCGAGATTCTGGAAATATTTAGTTGGAGAGCCTAAGAATTTAGATCGGACATTTTCTGATAAGTTTTTTGGGTTTGGCCGAGACCTCGAGGAATCTTCTTTTACTAGTTATAGAAAAATGGGGGCCACTTCCTATGAAAACAAACTTGGTTAAGCACACTGTACCTTATACATATTTTGCTCCGTGCGCCTAGCTATAGCTTCTATGGATGGGAATATGTGATGTTTTTGAGCATGCGTCTAATATATGAACTTTTATTGACTTAAATAAGTTACAAAGGAAACCTTTCTTTGGTTGAAGAAGAGCTTAGGTATATAAATTATAGACAATGAATTAAGATTCAATTAATCAAAATAGTTTCATTAAAAAAATATTATATTAATTATATGTATATATTAAGCTAATAGTTAGAGTTTGAAAGTATAATAGAAAATAAGAAAAAATAAAATATAAAAAAAATATAATGTTTGGTGTACAATAAATTTAAATAATAAAATTATTTAAATGAGAATGAATAATTATAATGTAATTTCAAAATGATTTTTAAAATTAAAATTCATATATATTAAATAAGGTTATATGATTTTTTATATACAATTAGTATAAGATATATTTATATGAAATAAGTTATGTAGCAAGTAAAAGTGTTTCATCAAAATAATTAAATGGAACTTTTTGATGATGATAGATATGTAGTTTTTGTTTAAAAGAATAAATTCATATTTAGTGAAACTATATGTATCCAAACCAAATGATCTTGTTTCTTAAAATTGTTAAAAGTTTTTGTGAAAATTTGAGATAGTAATGATTTTTTTAATGAAGTGTGGATTTTAAAGTTTTTATAAAGATTTGGTATAAAGATTTAGACATAAGTCAAGGGAAATCAATAAATTATAATGATGACTTTCTTATGAAATTAAGATTTCATAATGGTTGTGTTGAAATGTACCTTAAGTTATTAAGATTGTTTTTGCATTATTGTCACTTTTAATTGAAAAATGATGCAACGATTGAAACCATATTTGAATACTTTTTGTAGCAGAAAAAATACTTAATTATATTTAAAATATAATGTGTTCTCACATCAAGATACATCAACGAAATGATACAACTGGTGAGTATATCTTTCGCCTACAATTGGCCTACCATCCAATTAGAAGGAGAAAGAGCAGAGCTTTGGAGAGAGATATTTCAGAATTACTACAAGTCTGAATAAAAGAGAACAAAGTTTTTTAGAAAATACCAAGAGTTGCTGATGCAAGAGATCTAGAAAAATTGGATAATATATTGAAATCTGTCGACAAAAAACGGGTGCATCCAGTCCTAAAATATTTTGATAGCAAGTGTGGGGCCCTAATGGCCATCCAGCTATTGGTTGTATGTAATCAAACTGGCTTTTTTATGTAGTGTTGTCTTCGATAGCAGGTATGCTTCCCTGGTGTACTCTCGGAAGGTGTGAGTAAAGATGAGCTTCTTGAAGTGGCGTTGAAGTAATATAACTCTTCTTGAGCTTCTTAGAGTGTGATAGTTTGTAGCTTACCCTTGTGATTCAACCAATCTATGATAACTCTAGAGTTACCGATCAATTGAAGGTGTTTGATGTTTAGTCTGGAGGCCAAGTGAAGTGTAGCCCAGGCACCTAATAGCTTTTCCCTTGTGTTGGTGCCCGGGCCACAACAGAAATTCCATCTGTAAATAGAGTTTTTATTGATTATTATCAGTCCACCTGCACCACTCAATGCTCCATTGTGTTGTGTTGCACCATCGAACCACCCCGTAGGAGTATCCTATGAGATAAGAGGACTAACTAGTGTCTTTTTTATCACAATGACTGGGTGTATGTATTTCCAGTTTTGGTACAAGCCAAGTGATTTATAAGCAACAGTGCTAATAGAGGGTGGCTTATTGTCGAATATTTTATTGTTTCTAGCCAGCCAAATAAACCAATTGACTAGTGGAGGGAGTAGTTTGTAGTTGTGCTCGCTTGATGTCCAATGGTCAAAGAAGATAGAAATGGAGGTCCCATTCCAGACAATGTTTATGTGTTGGTCCATAGAAATCATGTCCCAGATAAGGCGAGTAAATTGGCACTGTGTAAAGAGATGTTGAATTATTTCTTCATCCATGTGGAAAAGTTGACAGAAGTTGGGGCCAGCCCATCCTTTTCTTTGGAGGTTATCCTAGGTGGGGATTTTGTTTTCGATAGTTAGCTAGATGAAGAGATTTATCTTATGTGGTATTTTCCAGTTCCAGAGGTGCTTACGCCATCCAAAAATGTTGTTTTGACAGACTGTGTTTTTAATGGCTGAATACAATTTTTTGACGAAGATGTGGCTCGAACTATCTCCTCCAGCCCACAAGAATTGATCCTCCACGTCGTGAAGATATATGCTCACGCGAGTAAGATCCGGGCAATAATTATCCCACTCTGCAGCCAAATATGTTGGTAGTTCCAGTGCATGACCGGATTTCCAGCCTGCTATCGAGGTCTCGTGTTCATTATAAAACCTGGCTTGAAATAGAAAGCATGTATTTTTTGTATTTAATAGTGAAATTAATTGTGGTGACAGATAAGAGGCTTAGTCGAGTCCTATAATGCAATCCCTACCTATTATGATAGAATGGCCAGAGCCCAACTTCCAGCAAAGCCAATTTGTGATCCAGTGTGTCAAATTCGCTAAGTTCCTCCAAATTTGAGACGCAACCCTTATGTGTGGGGTTCCAGTACGAAACCAAGATGCGACGGAGGTGTAAGGAAAATATTTTTCCTTGATGATAGAGCTCCAAATGTCATTTGTAGTCAAAATGCGCCAGAGGGATTTGGCTACCATAGCTTTGTTGAATTTGAAAATATTTCTAATCCCCCATCCACCCTTGATTTTTGGTTTTGCCAATGTTTCCCAGTTGCATAGGTGCAGCTTGTGATGGTCCTTGTTTCCCGACCAGAGGAATTTGTATGTGATTTTTCTTAGCTTTTCCAGGACCGGTGTGGGTATAGTTGCAAGCGCCATCCAGTATATTGGTTGTCCTTCAAGGGAAGCTTTGATGACTGTGTAGCGGCCTCCTATGGAGAGTCATCTGTTACACTAGTTTCCTACTTTTTTTTCCACCTTAGAAACGAGCCAATCCTAGTTTGAAGCCTTGTAATGGTCTGCTTTAATGAAATAGCCAAGGAATTTGAATCCTTGTGAAAGGCGGACGAAGGTATGAGGAAAGATGTCCTTAATTTGATCCAAGTTTTGATCTTGTATGTTGGCGTAATGGAATGTCGATTTGGACCAGTTGATTTGTAAGTCTGTGGCACAGCAAAAAATCTTTAAGAGTCCATAGATTTCCCTCCATTCAAGTAAATTGTCATTGGTAATTATGAGAACATCGTTTACAAAGAGGAGGTGCAAATAAATAAAGCATTATCTTCCATTATCTTCCATTGTCTACACTCCCTATAACATGTTGGTGTTCGGAAATAAAGAAGATAATGGAATTATGTTGTAGACATGCAATGAGGAGTGCATGAGAAGAATCAAGATGCATCTTAAGTGTTTCCCTTATGCCTGGTAGTATAAACTTAAAGGCTTGACCATGAACATTAAGAAAAGGCCATTATATATGAAGTGATATACAATCACATAATACGCTAAACTGGCTGATGTGACCTAAGGAAATAAAGAAGACACTAGTTATTCAGGAAAGATGCGTAGAAATCATAATTGATAAAATTGAGATAATAGTAGTACAATTCCTTGAAAATACATGTCAAATGAAGTCCAAATTGGAAGAAATGAATATATATCTTAATATAGTATGAAACCACCCTTGGAAGTATAATAAACTTATTAGTTAGAATAAAAAGATGGGAAAACAAGTATAAATAGACAAGGGTTTAAGAAAAGAAGGAAAGTTTCAAATTTTGATCCCCAATTTTAGTGGCATAAAGTTACCTTGTGGAGAAAGGACAAAGGATGAATGTACAAATATTCTAATTATGATAACTTGTTGTCATTATCATAACAATAACCAATTTGTAGGAATGAGAAGAACCAAAAAAAGGGCAATAGATAGATACTTCACAAAAGATGATGGATTGTAAGGTGAGTTGAATGGGAGTTCACAAATGAGGATGGGATTGCAGTTTGTAGTAAAAACGATATAAGGAATGAATGAGAAGCAGTAACCTACCCTAGAACATGACGGATTTTGTATTTTGGAATAATCAGACTTAAATAACTTAACACGCTTGAGATATCCCACAAATTAATAATCTCGTGGCAAATGGTTGTGGAATCACAAAATTATTTCCATATAAGAACATGATAAGGATCACTATAAGGTCTAAATAAGGATGATGCCTATCAAGAAGAAAATATTTCCATTCAACCAATGAAGTTAAATGATCATGATAATGATGAAGATAATTTTAAGGAACTATAGAAAGTGGTGACATTAGAGGCAAAAAACCCATGAGTACTTATAGGATGGGAACAAACAAGACAAGTTAGAAATTAGAAATATTTTGCAAGCAAAAAGGGGAAACACCTTAGCATAAAGGTGATATTCTCTTAGCCAATCAAATATTAGTGATAGATAGGCAAGGTACCTGATCTTGATTGGATCATTATATTATTTGTCATCTATCTTGATACTTTTTGGGTGGAAAAAATTGGAGGAATTAGTTTGCAGGGCCATTTCAGTGGCAGGTCCTACTTTGGAAAGCTGGGTTCCTGAACCTTCCAGGGCCATTTTGAGGCATTAAACAACATTTTGGGGGGTTTTGGTGTTTGAAACTTATGCTCGCACCCATGACGGTGTTCTACACTCTGAGACCTTTCCAACGGTGTGTCAAACGCTTCAATTGTATCTTGTTTGCAAAATTTATACCTCTCGCAAGTTGACCTACTGTGTTGACCACCATGGTATGAGAGGATGCAATGTCAACCCCCTTTACTCACACAGTTGGGGCTAGCCACATATGGACTTTCAACAAGATTCTAGAAGGTCCAAAACCTTATCACAATTTAGGGTTGAGAAAGTCAAAACCCTACCCCTAGATGGCTATCAGGCAATGTTAAATATCGAGCTGCTAGGAGGAGAAGGGTTTCCATTATTTACAATTGTATGTGTTCCATAGTTGAGCAGAGCACCTAGGAGCAGTATTTTGACAGCATAACAAAGGATGATAGATTTTGTAGCATCCATATAGGAAACAATGTCAAAGGCAACTCCATCGAGAGTTCCTCTTTCTTTGTACTTGCAATTGAAGAAAAGAGAGTAGAGCGAACTCACCTTCTAGTTGGGTTTTCTCCCTTATTAGGTTTCCCAGGTTATATCTTGTGTTTATTTGTGGATGGTGTGTGAGTATTTATTTTTTTCTCTACTTTTCTCATTTCAAATATTTCATACATTTTAGGCAGAAAACCAGTAATTAAAGAATATGAGATATAAAGTAAATTAGCCTTCATAATAAAGATTTCAGTATTTCATTAGATATGTTGTGTCAAACTATCCATTGGAGTATCCATGACATTTTACAAAACATATTTGTATTAGAGCATATCTTCTTGGGGTATTTGTGGAAAGTTGTAGGGATTCTGGAATTGGCTTAAGAAGAAATTTGCAGAACCCTAGCCATGACCAACAAGTCTATTCATAACAAACCTTGAGATCCAGCATAGGAAATATTTGCGAGGCTGGAAGAGAAAGTTGTTGACATATATTGCAATATGTACCTCCTCGTGGCATCTCTAAAAATTAAGCTTGGAATATTCAAATAAGTTGGAGACTCTAAATCAGCGATCAGTTCAGAAGGGAAACTGGGTGATAACGAAGACCTAGAAAATAGATCATGGAAAGAACCCAAGAAAGAGCATGTGAGTTCTAGTACCATAAACCCTTCATAGTCTTTATTCAAGTTGGAAACAAAAGTGGACATAAAACCATACCAAGGTGAGATCGATGCATTAAAATTGAATCATTAGTTGCAACAACTAGAAGTTTATTCCAGTGTTCACCATATAGATGAAGAAAAAAAGACATCATTTGTCATACTGAAGTTAGAGGGCCATGCTTTAACCTGGTGGGAAATCCATATGAAAACACTTAGCCTAGAGGGTGATATGTCAATAATGTTGATGAATTCAGCTATGTGAGACATTTTCCAACTTACAAACCTGTGAGATGTGGATCATTGCAGTTATGTGATTCTTTCTCTCAGTTTACAAACTTGAGAGAAAGCCCCTAAGAATGGTATGTTGTTCCTACCCGAGATAGAGCTAGGAACGTAGAGATGACCTCCTCCATTCATAGAGTTGAGAATAAATCTAGATGATTATCCAGTGGGAAAGGCGATCTGTTGATTTAGACATGCATGTGGCTTAGCACAAGGTGAACATGTGAAATCCCAAAGTGTTGGGTGCATCGTCATGTGAACAGAAATGAAGATGATGTATTAGCCTCCTCTGAGCAGCAGATTTGACGAGAATACTCGAGATGATTCTCATGTGTGAGGCAGTGGGAATAAAGATATGTAGAGTGGATGAGCACAGGTGAACGTGTGAAGATCTGGTTCTCCTGTGTAAAGCAGTGAACCAGATATATGACATCCCTATGGATGTGCCCCTAGTGGATGAGCACTAGTGGGTGTATCAGATCCTTTGCTATATATTGTTCAAGATTCAGACCTGCCTGTAACCCTAATTGTTATGTAAAGGGTACAGGTCGGCCCCACCTTAATGTGATTAATAATAAATGTAAAAGATAATTAATCTGGTTAATATTAATTATAATAATAATAATTATTATTATTATAATTATAATGTGACTTAGAGAGGTCGGCCTTGTTGAGCCAATAGACACTTCAGTTGGTTTAGGTTAGTATAAGTAAAATTAAAATCCCCATTGTGGAAACATATCTTTCATGTGAGTTTGGAAATTTTAGCAAGTACATCTACTTGGGAAAAGGTGTGTACCTCTCTTGGGCACTAGTCTTCTAGGGTTTGAGCACCCTCTTGTGTGCTAGGTCTTTCTTGGTGGTGAAGGTCTTTCTCTTGAAGAATATAGCAAAGGATTTGGCTAGGTTTTCTTCTCTTGTTGATAAGGGTTTCACATGATACTTCTTGTGTTCTTGTGCCTGGTGTTTCTTCTTGTGATCTTGGTTGTTGCAACATTATTGTCTATGGTAAAATGGAATGAACTTCATACTTAACCTAGCTTATGAAAAAATCAATAGGTAATTGGGTGGGAAGACTTAAAAACCCTCATCAAGTCCCAATTATACCATATTGGGTATGTCAAGGCCTAATGGATTCAGTGGCACTACTTCAGGAAAAAACAAGGGCAGAGTGTACATGAGTGCACCACTGAGTTTAGAAAGATGGCCATCATGTTGGGTATCTCTCCCAAGAGCCCAAATGCACTCCTCAAGTATTTGGGGGGTTTTCTTAGCCATCTAAAAAAGCAAGTGTTGTTTTTCAACCCAACGACAGTGGATGAGGCATGTGTACAAGTGAAATATCTAGAAAACATAAGCTAGAAGAAAGGGCAGCCAAGTGATTCCAAGTAAAAAGAGCACCGTCAAGCTTCTAAGGAGGGGAAGAAGAAGTGGAAAGGGGGAAAAGATAAAAAAAATGACAACCATTGCACATCAATGCAAGGATCCTAGAAACCATTGTAACCATTGCAATATTGATGGGAACAATATGGAAAAGTGTTGGAAACTACATCCAGAGTTGAACTTGAAGAACCACAAGAAGGAAGCAAAGAAAAAGAATCGTTTGGTCGTGGATTCGAGCAATCGAGTCGAAATAAGCTTCGATGTGAATGAGAACATTTTTTTCACATCAATGTAGAATGAGGTGAATCTAAGTAGCCTTCATCACCAAGAAGAGACTGATATGAACAAACCCTTCCACATCAAGATCCAGGTCAAGAAGACCAAGATAGACGCTTTGTTCGACTTCGGTTCATAGCATAATCTCATAGTGGAAAATATGGTCAACAAGCTTAGATTGGAGGTACACGGTCATCCTATCCCATATCCATTGGGATGGGTAAAAAAGGATGCAGAGATCAAGGTACGAAACTGTGTAAGATTAAATTTGTTGTAAGTGTTGATTTTATTGATGAAGTGGAATTGGACATAGTACCCCTTGAAATATGTGGAGTATTATTTGGAATCCCCTACATGTATATGAGGGATGCAATATTCATGCGGAGAACCAACCAGTACCGAATAATCAAGGGTGGGAAGTCCTACATCATCAATGCACATCAAAGCAAGTCAAAGATCTTGCTGGTAAGTGCCAACCAAGCCAAGAAGTTGATTAGTTCCACTAAGAAATATGTTTTACTTTTCTTAAGAGAAAATCAAACTAAGGATGATTCGATAAGAGTAAACGGATCCCTGGAGGGGTGTACTAAAAAGTAGAAACATCATTTACATGATTCAATATAGGCATACAAAGGAGTGTTCCAAGAGCCTAAAAGGATACCACCCAAAAGGGAAGTGGAGCATGAAATACAATTATTTCCAGACTCCCCATTGTCAAATATTGGGTTGTATAGATAGTCCATTCTAGAAGCAAATGAAGTGAAGAAGTAGATGTAGTAGTTGTTGGAGTAGGGTGTGATTCGACCAAGCACCTCACCTTGTGGGTCACCTATCATAATTGTATCAAATAGGGATGGCACTTGGAGAATATTTATCAACTACATAGCATTGAACAAGATTACACTAAAAAATTAGTACCCTCTTCTCAGGATCAATGATCTATTAGATTAGTTGTGGTAGGAAAAATATTTCACCAAGTTGGATATGAAATTGGGATGCCTCCAAGTATGTTTCAAGGAAGAAAACACATGGAAGACTACCTTCAAGACAAGGCAAGGTTTGTATGAATGGTTGGTCATTCCATTTGGTTTATGTAATGCACCAAATACATTTATGAGATTGATGAATGATGTATTACACACATATCTAGATTCATATCTTATATTCTATTTTGATGATATACTAGTTTATAGTGCTACTTGGGAGGAGCACATCTCACATCTCATCCACATGTTATAGACTTTGACGAAGCACCATTTGTTTTCTAACCTCAATAAATGTGAGTTTTCTCAACAATATTTGGTTTATTTGGGGTATGTGATTAGTGAAGGGGAGCTCAAGATAGATCTCGCAAAGATGGAGGCCATCATAAAATGGCCAGTTCCTACAAATGTCTTTAAATTTAGGAGTTTTTTTGGGGCATCACAATACTTGTGGAAGTTCATAGCTTCATTTTCAGTGGTAGTTAAACCACTCCACACCATAACAATGGGTGGTAAGAGTTTCCAGTCGGGGAAGAATCAATAGAAGGCTATCAATGAGATGAAAAGAAATATAATTCAACCACCAGTTCTCGCATTACCAAACTTGCAAAAGACTTTCAGAGTGGAGATAGATAAAAATGGGTATTCCATGGGAGAATTTTTTATGCAAGGAGGAAGGTTTGTATGTTATCATTCTAAAATATTTCATGGGGAAGTTCTCAACTACTCTACCTATGACAAGGAACTTTATGCCCTGGATAAAGCTGTCAAGAAGTGGAAGCACTATTTGATGGGAAAGGATACCATCATCCACATAGATCACCAACCACTACAATATTTCCAATCCTAGAGTAAGCTACAACAAACCAGACATTACAAGTGGATGGATTTTTTACAACAATTTCATCTAGTCATCAAGTATAAGAAGGGAATCACAAACAAGTTGGCATGCATGCTTTCAAGGCCACCCACATCCAATATTAGAGCTTTGGGAACTCTAATGCACATGGAACCTTTTATCCATTATGTGTACGAAGAGGCATACACAGAAGATGAGGACTTCAAGGCAGTGTTTCAACAACTATAGGGACAAATTCATATAGGATAAGGTGATGAAAATCCTGACTATCATTTCTGGAATGGGATACTCTACAAAACCAACAAGATCTATGTCCTTAAATGTGAACTACTATAGCTTATTAGAGAGGCTCATACCTCCAAGGTTGCAGGACATTTTGATGTTGGGAAGACAATTTCCAACTTAAAAATATATGTGTATTGGCCCAGAATGCAAGAAGATGTAGCACAATATATTAGAGCATGTAAATTTTTTGTACCAGCAAGCCCAGTAACAAGAAGTGAGGTTATACCATCCCTTACCTATGCCCTCTCGACCTTGGCAAAACATTTCCATGGATTTTGTGGGAGGTTTACCAACGACTAGGAAGGGACATTGCTGTAGGAAAATGTCCCTGCAGACAGGTAGGTTTCCTCTTGAGAGCTAGACCCTTAACTCTAATAAAAAAAACGCTTAACATGGACACTGACTTCCTTTTAGATCTAATCAAGTCGATGAACACAAGAGAAGGAGGAAGGTGTGTACCTTATGAACTTCGTTTGTCCCTGCAAGGTCCAGGATGAGCTTCGATCTTGAGCTCCTTGGTAGGTCCTGTAAGACAAACAAAAGTACAAAAGACTTCCTACTCTACTGAGATTAGCTAAAACATAGATCCATCTACTGTAGACAAACTTATATGAAACAAGTACAAGTTTGAAAGAAACAAGCCAAGCATTGATTGTATTAGTGAGAACAACAATGAAGAATACTTACAGCCATAGATGTGAGTGCAACAGCTTCATCAAGCTCTCCTTGTCCAAACCCTTGCTTAAACAGTTCACACACGAAATGTTGATGTTCCAAATGACATCTTCCTCATAAGATCATAAGTTAGATGCTTCAAAACTCCTCAATCTCCTTCTCATGAGATCATAAGTTTGGTATCTCTAAACTCATCTCTCTCCCCCTCCTCCATGGAAATCCCTCATTATATAGGATTTGGAGGATTAACCACCATGGAGAAGATCTCTCATCAGATCCACTAATAAAGGGATCTCTAAGATATTTAGGGAGAAAATATCTCTTAAGGATTTTGGGGAAGAAATATCTCTCAAGGATTTTAAGGAGGAAATATTTCAACCATCCATGAGATCCTCCACCTTCCCTAAAAAATAGGAAACCCAATGTGAGGTGGATTCTCACACTTAACTACTTTCTTTTCCATGAATATTAATAATAATTCATGTGCACTTGATTCTCACACTTAATCAATTTCTTTTCCATGAATATTAATAATAATTCATGTGTACTTGGTATTTTTGCCTTCATGTAATATATCCCTCCTCCACATTGACTAGGGATTGTGACATAGGTTATTCCATGGTGTCAAGGTGTATGAGACACTTATATGACACTTTACGACACTTAGGGCGAGGTACCTAGGTGTACAAATTTCATGTGTAACAGACATGACTATCTATTTGTGGTAGTTGACAGATTCAAAAATATGTGCATTCTCATGCCTTGTAAAAAGGCCATCAAAGGACAAGAATCGACAAACAAGTTTGTGTGCATTTTAGGATACCAAGGAGCATCATCTTAGATAGAGATACCATATTTCTCAGTACATTTTGGACTACATTGTGGGAGAAGATGGACACTAAGTTGAAGAGATGTACAACATTTCATCCATAGACAGATGGGAAGACATAAGTAGTCAATAGGACTTTCGTGCAGATTTTGAGGGGTTACAGGCAGAAGCATTTTAAGACTTGGGATGAAAATATTATCTACATACAACAATATTATAGTAGAGGATTTCATGCATCTACTGGTAAGTCACCTTTTGAAACTTTCTTTGGATATTTCTCGCCTTCTCCCTTGGATGTTGTATATGGGAAACAAGGAGGAACATGGGAGGACCTCATAGGAGATGTATCAACAACAACAAAAAAAATAAATGTTGAGAATGTTAGGCAAATCCATTTGCAAGTACAAGAGACATTGAATAAGTCACAGGAAAAATACAAGGTCGGACATGATCAACCCATAAATGAGAAGTCATTCAATGTGGGAGACAAGGTTTGGTTACAACTAGACAAGGAAAGACTATATGGTCCTGGTAACAAGATCAAGGCTCTATGGTATGGCCCTTTTGAGATAGTGGAGAATATGGGAGATAATGCCTGCAGACTCAATCTACTCCCATACATGCACATTTACTCAGTAGTGAATGTGGAGAATCTCAAACTCTACGAGCCTTCCATGTTGGATTAGGAAGAGGAGCAGGTCCTACCTTCCATAAAGGACTTAGAACCATATTCTCAAGAAGAGTTGGAAGAGGACACATTTTTGCAGAAGAGGTCTAGAGATACAAGACAGGAGAAACATGGCCTTTGGCATATTGGGTTGAAAGGACAACTTCTAGGCAAAGCAAAGTTGTACTCTACAAGGAAGGTAGAGGAAAAATTTCCTCACCTCATTCAGTAAAAACAATTGGGACCAAAAGCCTCCCTTAATGGAGAGGTATGATATGGATTTGATCATTATATTATTTTTCATCTATCTCAATACTTTTTGGGTTGAAAAAATTGGAGGAAACAACTTGCAGGGCCATTTCAGTGGCAGGTCCCAGTTTGGAAAATTGGGGTCTGGAACCTTTTAGGGCCATTCTGAGGCATTAAATGGTATTTTTGGGGGTTCAAGTGTAAGATAATTGTGCTCACACCCTTAATGGTGTTCTAAAATCATAGACCTTTCCAATGGTGTGTCAAATGCTTTAATCAAATCTCGTATGCAAAAGTTATTCCTCTCGCAAGTTGATATATCGTGTTGACCACCATGGTATCACAAGCTGCCACCTTGATCCCTGTTACTCATGCATATGGGCCTATCCACGAATGGACTTTCAAGAAGATTCTAGAAGGTCGAAAACTTTATCACAATTGAGGGTTGAGGAATTCAAAGCCCTACCCCTAGATGGACATCGGATGATGTTAAATACATGGTTGCTACAAGGAGAAGGGGTTTCATTCTTTAGTATTGTATGTGTTCCATAGTTGAACAAAGCACCTAAGAGTGGTATTTTGGAAATGCAATAGAGGAGGATATATTTTGTAGCAACCATATAGGCCATAATGTCAAAGGAAACTCCACTGAGAGTGCTTCTTTCCTTGTACTGGCATTTGAAGAAAAGAGATCAGAGTGACCTCACCTCTCTAGCTAGGCTTTCTCCCATATTAGGTTTCCCAGATTATATCTTATGTTTATTTATGGATGGTGTGTGAATATTTATTTATATTCTCTATTTTTTGCATTTAAACTATTTCATACCTTTTAGGCAGAAAACTAGTAATTAAAGAATCTGAGATCTAAAGGAAATTAACCTTCACAGTAATGATTTTAGTATTTTATTAGATCTATTGTGATGAACTGTCTAGTGGAGTATCCACAATAGTTTACAAATTAATACGCAATTTCAATAGCAACAATACATCATTTTTTAAATTAGAATAGTCAATTAAATCTCAGATGACTCCCTTAATGTGTATACCTAATGGATAGCATTAAAGTTCTAGGGGAAATATGAAAATGTAATAAAACCCAAGGCCAATTTATTTGGTGATAATGAAGCGGTATCAGTTTCAAGTGGAAATATCTCTTAAATATATTGATGAGTGAATTGAGAAACATGAATGATGACTAAGGATGATTAGTAAGGGTCATAGTGATGACCTATATCATTTTTAAAGTGTCAATAAATGGGTTAGGAACTAGAACACTTGTAATTGGTGAGGGATGACAAGTGATAAAATGGGAAAGGGTTTAAGGTTTAAATATTCAAGGATAACAATTGTCTACTTTTTGGCAAAGAAACATGACCATGTGATAAATTGAGTCTTAGAGATTGGGGAGTAATCACATGTTGGACAATTGGTTGTCATTGATGTCAACCCTTGGAGAATTCAAGATTCCCTAGAGTTGTGTTCAAGATTGATGGTAAGATAGTTGTCATTGATGTCAACAAAAGTGGTTGATGTCAACATATGTGATGGGTGCATTTTATGAATTCTACATGAAGTCCTGAAGGTGTGGTTATGGAACTCAAAGTTGTTTGAGGAATAAAGACAAGAAGGACAGTGTAAATGTAGGTAACACACTCATATATGGATAGTCCTCAACATCTCATTTCCAATGGTAGGTGGTACACCATGTGGTTCCTCACAGATAGGGAGATATTCCCTCATGAAGTTGGAAGCCCCAAAGAATGGTTAAGAAGCCCATAATTGGTTACAAGTCATTAATGAAAGGGTAAAGTGGTTCTAACAAGAAATTTCAAGAAGCCCTAAAGTTAAGGAAAGAGGTTACCTATAAAAAGTATATATACACCTCAAGGAGTCTCTCATAAGCACATTTTTTACACACACACTTTATTGAATACATTCTAGTGAGAAAGTGATCTATTGGTAAATATGAGACCGAAAAATATGAGGTAGCGAAGTCTGAGGCAAGTGAAGATTGAGGTAGCAAAGGGAAGCAAAGGAAAAAGTTTGCAAACTATCTTTCTGAGGTTATCCGTCGGTCGCAGTGGAGAAAAGCATGGAAATATGCATGTCGTAGTGGAGCAAAGAACGAACATCTGTGGGTCACAATGGTGCAGGTTGTTGATCTGAGAAAAGGTCTTGAAGAAGGATGATTGGTCCAGGTTGCAGCAAAGCCTGATGACACAATAGGGTTATTACAGGGTCTAAGATGGTATGCATTAGGTTTCATATTGAGTAAAGGTGTGTCTTTATGTATTTGATGCATGGATGGTTTTGAACATGATTAAGGCATGTCTTGAAGGCCCTTTTTGTACATGGTTTCATATGGTTGAGGTACATTCATGCTTGGTACATTGTATATGGTTTTTATGGTTCATTGTTAGAGGCACATCTTTATGATGGTTGGCACATGTGTGAGGCATATACTTGGTATATGATCTTGGTTGTTATGGTGCATGCTTGAGCCATATTGTTGAGACATTGGTACATATTGGATACATGGCACACAATTTTGGTATATGATTGGAGTATATGGTTGGATGCATATCATTGATGTTGGTATACCATTGATGTACTTGCTTTGGCATATCCTATGGTACATGGTGTATTATATGTGTTAGCACTTTGTAAATCTATTTGGATGATAAACAGACGACGAAGGTAACTTTTTCAACCAACTTTGAGACCCAAAACTAGCCTTTCGGATATGGAGAGAGCTCTCTCAGAAATGGCGTGGTCTCCACGCAGTATATAACTCTGAAAACAATGGCTAGATTTAACATCGATGATAAAAAGGTTTCTGGTTATATTGGCACAGAAAAGTAAAACTTGGGCTATGGGGTCAATCTGAGGAAGAGACAGAACAAATGACTCAGTGACTAGATTCGAGAGGAGAAGGCTAGGCGAGCAACAACCTTCAGTGTAAACCGTAAAATGTGGTGGGAGAAAAACACAGGAAGTAACTCAAGAGCATCGTTGTGGATGAATTTGGAGTTAGCTTGAGAGGAAAACGTTTTCTCTAAGTGGCGCGAACAAGGTGCGATGTACAGCGAATCCACAAGTTTGAAAATTCGTTCTGAAATAGACAGTATGAGATATGAAATAAAAGGTAACAGGAAACAGATAAGCAAAGAAAGAGACAAAATACATCAGACTATCACAACTAGAATCTTTTCATCAAATCGCAGGACCTTTGCATTAAATTTCGGTCAAAAACTCAAATTACATATAATAGCAGTCGTTTTCTCAAAATTTCCAACCAACCCTATTTACATGAAAATGATCCCCTTATATAAAAATATAATGTCACCCTTGGCTATTAGGGTCGAGCTACTCTCTCCTGGAATCATGGATCCATTTTCTTTGAAAGAGAACAATAAATTCAACGGATTCACTAAAAATAGAAAACCCGACTTTGCCAAATCATAATTGTAACCGAAATATTCTTTACAGTCATTGATCATGCTCCAAATTCGACCATATGGTTGTGATGAGCCATCATTTTCACTGCTGGACACTCTCTCATCTCTGCATATCAAGTCTTCTATGCAACAGTAACCTACAGCAAAAACGTAGCAAAATGCGTAGCAAACTAGTAAAATAGGCGTTAAAGATGAGATCGTATCTCACTGATAAAAAACTATTTTTTTAAACTGAGAGATGTTTTTGTAGTTAATATTTTTATAAAGAAAAACCTCTCTATATTTCTTTAAATTCATCTTCAATTGGCCATAATACGTGTCACAAAAACATGTCTCGGACAAGAAATCAAGAAAACTGAAAAATAGGGCTCAAAGATTCCTTCGAATCTCCCCATCCGTGACACATTTTTCAAATAGAAGAGAGGTATTTATTATATGATTTGTCCTTGACAAAAACCTCTCGAGAATTTTCAAAATTCCTCTGCAGTTAGTCAGAAATCGATCTTGAAGTTGACCACTAAACCAGTAATTTGCGCAGTGCGACCTATAGCATGTGTGTTGGAAAAATGCACTATGCGACAACATCCTATGCGCGACATAATACACTGCGTGGAAACATCCTATGTGCGACGAAATACACTATGCGAAAACATCCTATGTGCGAAAGAATCCATTGCGCGATGAAATCCTATGCGTGATAAAATCCACTGCGCGACAACATCCTTTGTGCGATGACATCCTCTGTGCGACAGAATCCACTACGCGACAACATCCTATGCACGACAACATTCTTTGCATGAAAACATTCTTCGTGCAGTGTGCATTGAATTTTGTAGCACACTGTTGCACATGGAAATGGAATAAATAAATGATAAGCTTCCTTTTGAAAATGACCCTTGGAGATGTTAGATGTTGCCAATCATAAAAACAATATGGGTGCTAGCATGCATAACTTTGCAAATTGTTGAAAAACCTATAACCTCAGCTATGAAAATCATGGCACTAACAGCTGGCTCCAACGAGAATTCTATCCTCCCTGTGAGGTAGCAAAGAACAGTAAACCAGCTGCCAATCCATTGGGCTTCTCCCAAACTCAACTTTCCAACTGTAACTTGTAACCTACATCTGCTGAAAACCCAAAACTGTATATCCTCCAAACTGAAATCTGAAACTAAGTTGAAAATGAAAACTGCAGATTGCTAAAAGAAATGCTCGTAGTATCGATCTTATTCGCACTCCTACCTACCCTAACTGTTGAAAAGGATGCCAATCAAGTGAAATCAAAATGCCAATGCAACCATGCAAGAACTTTATCCACTTTTTTCTTTCTTTGCACATGCTTTCTCCAAAGCCGGTTTACTGATAAGCCATTCGAAAATTTATCTATAAATTCAAATATCAAAAAATCAAAAACATTGGGACTATTTGTCGCCTCCAACAAAACTTCAAATGGATCCTCCGAAACATACATAAAACAACAATCATGTTTCAACCCTTCCACTGCATCCTTGTTTTCATGTAATTCAACTTGTTGATTACCAAAAAAAGGCTGAAAAATATGTTGAGACTGCTGGAAATAACAATCTTCTAATCAGAAGACAGTGTTGGCTGAAATGAAACCCCTAGTGGCAAGAAATCCATATCTAACACTGACATTGATTGACCATCATATTTATTTCCAAGCTGATAATTTATCACAGGCTGCAAATCTGAATTGAAATACCCATCCATGTAATCAACAATAGGGTCATTATAGGTATGAGAATGTTTTTGGTCCTCTTCACTGATAACACTTTGCTCATGTAGAACGACATCACTGTGAATGTAATCATACTTCATTTCTTCCTCTGTTATCTCATGATTTTCTTTTAACAATTCAAAGGAAGAAAAGCATAATGGAAGATAACTTTCATTGGCAAGTCCATGGCTTTCTTCACATTCAACATCATGCCTAGAGGATTTCTAATTTGAAACATTATAAATATTTTTCTTCGGCAATTTGAAATATGCAAAACACAATGGCGAAGTTCTTTCCTCTAATTCAAAACTTTCTTCATTTTCTTCACTGTTGTCATATGCACATTTGCCAATTTCTTTGGGTTGTTGAAAACAATCATTTTTAGATTTGAAAAGTGCAACTGCTTGTTCTGAAGAGTCAACCTCATAAGAATCATTGTACCCATCATACATGGGTTCACCAAAAACCTTTGTAATGTCATCAAACATGAAAATTGAGGCAGCAACTTGTTCTTATGCAAGCTTATTTGCAAATTCACATTCATGGTCATCCACAAATGTATACATAAAACAGTTGGTTGCTAGTTCATGGTGGCATGGATCTAGATTTAAATCAATATCAAAGCAATTTGGGAGAGTAGCTTGTTCTTAAAGTTGATCATCATTCTTTGCAAACACATCCTCATGACATCCTTCAGGAAAACTTATGACACAATCAGCCTCCTGCATATTATGCACAGTCTCTGGTTCCTCAGCTTTCAATTTCTCATCGAAAATCTGATTTTGCAGCTCCTTACATGATTGAATGTTGTCTGCAACTTCCTGAGCATTGTTGAACATCTGTTGCAAATACATAGACTTTATCTCCATCAAAAGAAAAGATAATTCTGGTTGAAATGTTGTTACATAATGGAGCATGGAAGCAACTTCAGGAGGTTGGACTTCTTTCGGCAGTTTATAATAAAGACTAGCAAACCTCCTGCTAAAATTTGAGATGGTTTCATCTTTCATTCTTATTATGGAATAAAACTCTACAAGGAGTAGATCCCATGACTTTCTCTCACCCCAAAACCTATGGAAATCTTCCCTCAGTTCATCCCATGAGATAATCGACTGAGGCTGCAAATGTCTGAACCATGCTTTGGCATCTCCTTGTAAAGACTGAGAAAAGGCCCTCATAGACACATCATCATGTTCAATCTCAAAAAGGTCTATGAAATGCTCAAAGACTTGGATATATTTTTCAGTTGATTGTCCATCAAGCTCTCCATCGAACCTAGGAAGATATTTATAATGTTTCAAAGGAAATTCATGAAGGATGGAAGAAACTTTAAGAGGAATGTATCTTTCTTGAATCTTGGAGGGTACAGGATTAAGAACATAAGGTATAAGCTCAGCTTTAGTTTCATTAAGCTCACAAGAATGATCATGAATATCATATGGTTTAGAGGAAGGAGCTTGGTGAATACCGGCTATACAAGAAGGAGATATACCTACAGTTTGCAATGAAGGGTACACAAGGGTAGATCTCTAGGATTCATTTGAACGCAGTAAGTGAAGAAATATTCTTTTGAAAAACTCAGGAAAGGACAAGAAGATATTGATAAAACAGAAAAGTATTTCTTGAACTAAACTTAAGCTCGAGTACCTTATTTTTCCATACTTCTCTTCCATATCTCTGTCAAAGGGTCTCATTATCTAGTGGAGTCTTTGAATCGCATTTGAAACTTGATTAGAGTCACCATGAAAACGTCATCTTTGGATTCTTATGCCAATGGAATCACCTTCAACTGATTTTATGATGTGTGGAGTCGTCAGAGCATAAATACAGCCAATATGTGCCTAAGTGTCTGCTGCTCTCAGACCTTAGAACTACAACAATGTCGTTCTTTCGAGGGAAAGTTTCTTTCAATTCCATCCTCGGCAACGGCGCCAGAATGTTAGCACTCCATAAATATATTTGGCTGATAAATAGATGACAAAGGTAACTTTTTCAACCAACTTTGAGACCCGAAACTAGCCTTTCGAATCTAGAGAGGGCTCTCTCAAAAATGGCACGATATCCGCGTAGGAAATGACTCTGAAAATAGTGACTAGATTTAACACTGATGATAAAAAGGTTTCTGGTTATATTGGCACAGAAAAGTAAAACTTGGGCTATGGGGTCAATCTGAGGAAGAGACAGAACAAATGACTCAGTGACTGGATTCTAGAGGAGAAGGATAAGCGATCAATAGCCTTCAGTGTAAACCGTAAAATGTGGCAGGAGAAAAACATAGGAAGTAACTCAAGAGCACCACTGTGGACAAAATCAGAGTTAGCTTGAGAGGAAAACATTTTGTCTAAGTGGCACGAACAAGGGACGATGTACAGCGAATCCACAAGTTCGAAAATTCGTTCTGAAATAGATAGTATGAGATATGAAATAAAAGTTAACAGGAAACACATACGCAAAGAAAGAGACACAATACATCCGACTATCACAACTACAATCTTTTCATCAAATCACAGGACCTTTGCATTAAATTTCGTTCAAAAAATCATATTACATACAATAGCAGTCATTTTCTCAAAATTTCCAACCAACCCTGTTTACATGAAAATGATCCCCTTATATAGAAATCTAATGTCACCCTTGGCTGTTAGGGTCGATCTACTCTCTCCTGGAATCATGGATCCGTTTTCTTTGAAAGAGAACAATAAATTCAACGGATTCACTAAAAATAGAAAACCCAACTTTGCCAAATCATTATCATAACCGAAATATTCTTTACAGTCATTGATCATGCTCCAAATTACACCATATGGTTGTGATGAGCCATCATTTTCACTTTTGAACACTCTGTCATCCTTGCATAGCAAGTCTGCTACGCAATAGTAACCTATAGAAAAAACGCAGCAGAATGCGCAACAAATTGGTAAAATAGGTGCTAAATATGACATCGTATCTCACTGATTAAAAAACTATTTTTATAAACTGAGAGAGTTTTTTGTAGTTAAGATTGTTATAAATATAAACCTCTCTCGTTTTCTTGAAATTTATCTTCATTTGGCCGTAATACGTGTCGCAAAAACATGTCTCGGATAGGAAATCACGAAAACTGAAAAATAGGGCTCAAAGATTCCTTCTAATCTCCCAATCCGTGACACATTTTTCAAATCTGAGAGAGGTTTTTATTATTTGGTTTGTCCTTGACAAAACCCTCTCGGGGATTTTCAAAAATCCTCTCCAGTTGGTCATAAATCGATCTTGAAGTTTACCACTAAACCAGTAATTTGCGTAGTGTGACCTGTAGCCTGTGTGTTGGAAAAATCCACTGCGCGACAACATTCTATGCGTGACAGAATCCACTGCGCGACAACATCCTATGTGTGACAAAATCCACTGTGCGACAATATCCCATGCATGACAGAATCCACTGCGCAACAAAATCCTATGCGCGACGAAATCCACTGCGCAACAACATCGTTTGCGCGGCGACATCCTCTGCGCGACAGAATCCATTGCGCGACAACATCCTATGCGCGACAGCATTCTTTGCATGACAACATTCTCCACGCGATGCGCAGTGAATTTTGTTGCGTGTAGTTGCACATGGAAATGGAATAAATAAATGATAAGCTTCCTTTTGAAAATGACCCTTGGAGATGTTAGATGTTGCCAGTCATAAAAACAATATGGGTGCTAACATGCATGACTTTGCAAATTGTTGACAAACCTATAACCTCAGCTTTGAAAATCATGGCGCTAACAATATGAGTGATATGGTATATGGTTGAGGCACGTGTTATGGTGTAGGGTTTGGCATATAGTTGATTCTTGGTATGGTACAAGCTAATGCATGGTATGGCACAGGTTGATGCATGGTATGGTATAGGTACGCGGTTGATGTAGGTTTTTGTAGATGGTATGGCATAGGTTTTGGTACATAGTTGATGCATGATATGGTATAGGATTTTGTACATGGTATGGTACAGGTTTTGGTACATGGTTGATGCATGATATGGTACAAGTATTTGGTACATTTTTTGGTACATGGTTGAGACACACATGTTGATGATGGTATATCAGTTACAATTACAGAGATAGTGGAAGTTATAAGTTGATGTGACAGTGAAAGTGATAGGTTGGATGACAAGTTTATTACAGGTTTATGAGACAATGGTAGTGATAGTATCAGTTGTAGTGATAGGTTGAGTCTACACTTATATTTCAGGGAGGCAGGACGAGGCAAGGAAAGGGGGTTGCAGCCTCCTTCCGATGTAGTTGGAGAACTTAGGGATTTGGAGCTTCCTTCAGTTTGGAGCATGTAAATTAGGGGGTCGTAGCCTCCTTCTGGTTGGAGCCAGATAATACAAGGAGTTGGAGCTTCCTTCAGGTTGGAGCATGTAAACTAGGGGGTTGGAGCATCCTTCCAGTTGTAGCTAGTAAATAAAGGCATTGTAGCTTCCTTTAGGTCAGAGCCTGTAAATAGGGGGTTGGAGCCTCCTTCCAGTAGTAGCTAGCAAATTGGGAAGTTGGTGCTTCCAATGAATGCAATATTGATATATATAAGAAAGCATTCTATGGTTTTCTCCCATTTGGGTTTCCACGTAAATTCCAGTGTACTATGTATTTGATGTGATGTTGTTGAATGGCATTGATTATGGTTATATTTTCATCGAGTATTGAATGTGATCGTAGATGATATACTACTGATAAAGTTGAAGTTTACATGTTCTGATTAAAAAGTGGTAAAGTATTTCACAATATTGATTCACCACCCCCCCCCCTCTCAGTATTTGAACAATTGGTATCAGAACAGGTCCTTCAAGAATCAGTATAACTGTTGAAAGGTAGATCATGGAGAGAAACAATTTGTACAAGAATGGAATACCATATTTTGATGGTCATAATGGCCATAGATATGAAATGTGGAGAAACAAGATGAAATTATTCTTATAGGCATATGGGCATGATGTTTGGTATTCAGTTTTTACATGATACTATAATGTTCCCAAGCTGATATTTTGCCCGCAACCAAGGGTTGTTTAACTATTTGTTTATTGTTTCAATTTGTTTTGCAGGTTTGCTTCATCAAGTTGTGCATTAAGGGTTTATGCTTAGAAGATAATAGCATGGAGATATATATCTGAGAATATAAAACAATAAAATGACAAGATACAAGCAAAGAATACCAATATAGAGACAACAACTTGAGATCTGACCTTTATTTAAATAATAGAGTGATCATGATACAATAGATCTGTAGATCTGGGAGAATACAAGAAGAATATCCAAGATGGAATAATAATTGCTCCAACAAGTTTCAAAACTGAAGATAATAGCCTCCAAATTCACCACAATAAATTGGTGAAAGGGACAAGATTAATGTATTTCCCTTCTATAGCTGGAAACCCCCTCACTAGCTAAGTTGCGCAGTTCTCTATGGTTGTAGATGACCAAGATCTTGGCTTCCTTCCTTTAGGCCTCCAAAACCCTCCAAAATTGGTGAAATAGTAGATCGAGGGATTACAAACCCCTAGGAAAAGTCTCAAGCTGAATGGAGGTGATCTAATACCCCAAATGGAAGAGTCTCCCTGATACAGTGCACCCTCCTTCTCTAGAATTCGTTCCAAGCACGCAATAAATCATATGCTACAGAAAAATCCTCAAAAATGGCATAGGAAAGGTGCCTTGGGCCTATCAATGAGATCCCAGTAGGTTTTTTCCACCAAAACCCCTTCCTCACTCCAGATCAAATATCTTCCCTTTAACCAATGTGCCCTCCTGCTGGGAAACCCTAAGAACTGTGCAGTCCTTCTTCCTTCACTGACTAAGTAACCTTTAAGATGTTGTATAATGGTGGGGGAGGAATATTGCACCTCCGTGACTAAGCTCGGATAATGATAGGTGGTATCTTTCACCACCGAGTTGATCTATAGGGTTTTATATCCCAAAACCCTCAAAACGTCTTTGGCTCTAGAGCTCAAGAATGAAAAAGTAATAATATCCAGAATGATGAGAGATGAGCCATCATTTTCCTTTTATACCCCTAATCTATTTCTTTTTTGAGTTAGTTGACCACCTCCTGGGGTTAACTCCTTTATTTTCCTCACATGGTTTTTTCTTTCATTCACTTTACCCTTTCTCGCCAAAGTCAACTTAAAATTATAATATTATGCTTAGGTAAGTACTTTGGATTTCTTGGTCCCCAAGATTCATGAGACTATGGTCTAGTGGGGACAACTAGACTACTCATTCGCTCACAACCTCTTTATCAAGAGGTGGGGGACATTACAGTCTCCCCTACTAGAAGTTGCTTGCCCAAAAGCAATTCTGACCCTGCCTCCCGAAGAACCTGTTCACTTTCCGAACTAGCATCTTCTATAGGTAAGTTCTTCCATTTTATCAAGTATCCCCTGATGCTCCTCTTCCTTATCCTCTTCTCCCTTACTTCCATCACTTCCTCTAGTATCAATATCAACTGCTCCTCCTCATCCAAGGGAGGTAGTTCCTCAATAGGAATGATGTGTTTCCCTATGGCTCTTTTTAAGCAGGACACATGAAAGATATTGTGTATCTTACTTCCTCAAGGTAGATCAAGCCCATATGCCACGGCCCCTACCTTTATTTTTACCCTATATGGTCCAAAGAAGCAAGGTTGGAGGTTATATGCACCACTCCTCTTAATAGAGGTTTGTCTGTAGGGTTGGAGCCTTAAATATACCAAGTCACCAACCTCAAATGTACGCTCCACTCTGTTCTTATCTCCTTGTACCTTTTGTTGATTTTATGCCCTTTGCAAGTGGTATTTAAGCTCTCTAAGTATATTCTGACTCTGTTGAATCCAATCCTATACCATAGGAGCTCTACTATCATCGAAGAAAATCTCCACAAAGGTGAGTGGATCATAGTTTTGTAAGGCCCTGAAAGGTGACATACCAATAGACATGTGATAGGTGGTGTTATAACAATACTCACCCAAATGAATCCACTTAACCCATGCCTTTTGTTGCCCTGAAACATAATTTTGAAGGTAGCCTTCAACCCACTTGTTAACTATCTCGGTTTGGCTGTCAGTTTGAGGGTGATATCTAGTACTGGGGGTCAAGGTCGTACCTACCAACCTGAATAAATCCTACCAAAAGGTGCTCATAAACCTCTTGTCCCTGTCACTCACTATGGTTTTGGGTAAACCGTGCAACCTGAATATGTCTCTAAAGAACAAATCTACAACCTGTGAGGCACTGTAATCTATGGAAATGGAAAAAAATGATCAAATTTGGTTAATCTATCCACAACCACAAAAATGAAAACCTTTCCCTGGACCTTGGGAAATCCTGTGATGAAATCCATTGATATACTTTCCCATTTGTGCTTTAGAATGGGGAGTGGTTGCAATAAACTTGTTGGATGAGTGTGCTCATCCTTGTTCTCCTGACAAGTGGAGCGTTCCTTGATGTGGCACATTACAACCTCTTTCATGCCCTTACATGCGAACCTCTCCCTTATATGCCTGTATGTTTTGACAAACCCCTAGTGCCTTACTAATGGTGAGTCGTGACATGCCTATAATACTCGTGTTTTGAAAGTTAACTCAGGAACCAAGAATATTCGTCCCTTTTTGTATATGATGTCATCCACAATCCGTAAGTTATCATCTTGTACCTTCCCATCCATCAACTCACAAGAAAACCTATTTTTAGAATATTCCACCAAAAGGTGTGCCTTCCAGTCAACTGAAATATCTATCGTAGCATAAACTGAATGTCTCCTGGATAAAGAATCAGCCACCACATTATTTTTCCCCTTAACAAATTCAATGTCAAATTCATTGGCCTGGATCTTGCTAACCCATTTCTATTGTCTTTCATTTAGGTCCTTTTGGTCCAAAAAGTACTTGAGGCTATTGTGATCTGTCCTGACAACAAATTTTGCCCCAATTAAGTATTGTATGAATTTATCCAATGCATGCATGATGTCTAACATCTCTTTATCATAAATGGTGTATAGAAGTTCAGTGCCCCTCAGTTTTCAGCTCTCATAGGCAATGGGGTGCCTATTTTGCATAAGTATTTCTCCAATTCCCTCACCTGAGGCATCATACTCCAATATGAAAGGCTGTGATAAATATGGTAAAGAAAGTACCGAACAAGTGCTCATTACTTTCTTCATTTTGTCAAAATTCATATGTGCCTCTTGACTCCATTTAAATCCACCTTTTCTGGTTAAATATGTCAAGGGTGTGCAAAGCTAGGAGAAGCCTTTGACAAACCTCCTGTAGTAAAAATAGATGCCAAGGAATCCCTTCAACTCAGTAAGAGTCTTCGGTGTTGGCCAGTCAATTATAGCTTGTATATTTTCTTGGTGCACCTATACTCCTTTCACTCCAATGATGTGTCCCAAATAAAGAACTTATGTCATGCCAAATTCACATTTGGAATCTTTATCATATAAGGATTGCCCCTCCATGATGGCCAAGATCTTATCTACATGTTGAAGATGATCCTCCCATGTTTTTCTATAAATCAAAGAATCATAAAAGAAGACTAAGAGGAATTTCCTCAATTGCTTGTTGAAGACATGATTCAAACAATATTGGGAGGTGGTTGGCGCATTAGTTAGCCCAAAGGGCATAACCAAAAATTCATAGTGATCATAATGGCATCTGAAGGATGTTTTGGACACATCTTGCTCCCTCATTTTGATTTGATGATAGCGAGAGCGCAAGTCTATTTTGGTGAAGTAGACAACCCCGTGAAGCTCATCCAATAGCTCATCAATCCTATGGATGTAGTATCTATTCTTGATAGTCTTTTTGTTCAATGCCCTGTAATCAATGCACATGCGCATAGTCCCATATTTCTTCTTTACCAACACTACTGAAGATGCAAAAGGACTAGAACTTGGTCTAATGTGGCCCATGTCTAAAATTTCTTTGATAGCCTTTTCAATTTAACCCTTATACATTTTTGGGTGTCTATAAGGAGTAGTAATGACAGGTTTTTCTCCTTCTTCCAATTCTATAATATGCTCAAACCCCCTATCTGATGGTGCTTCTCGAGGAATAGGTTCAAAAACCTTACTATGTCTGTCAATGATTTTCTTAATGTCTTGAGAGTAATTAGGATGCCCCTTCTTATCCACCTAAACTGATATTATGCATTATGCTGCATATACAATGTCTTCCCTCCTAAAAATGTCCTCCATGTGCTTTGTTGTCACCACTCTAGGTGTATTACCCACCATCCCTCTGAGTATCACATTTTCCCCACTCTCTTCATTGAAGGACATCTCCATGGTTTTGTAGTTGGTAGTGATAGGTCCCAAGATGATGTTAGTATCTAGTAGGTCCATCAAATATAAACATTGTGACAAGTCATGTCGGACCAAAGTAAGTTTCATCCCTGGAATATACCTGTCACAAGGCATGGTGCACCCCCCTTCTACCTCCACACAAAATCCTTCAAACTCAATTGTAGGTATATGTCTTATTTTTAATAAGGCTGAGTCAATGAAGTTGTGTGAAGATTCCCCCATCAATGAGTACTGAAACCTTATGTCCCTAAAGCACTCCTCTCATCCTAAAGGTATTGAATTTAGGCACCCCATTGATGGATGTTATTGTAACCTTCTTATCTGATGTAAGGTTGAAACCTGCTTCCTCCTCTTCTTCATTCTCTACAGAGTCCAATCTAGGTGGATTTTCTTCCATGTTTTTGATGTGGCCGGAATCTTATTCCTCCTCATCATCAGAAATCACTTCAATATAGTGAGCCTTACCTTTACCCATGCATTTGTTCCCTGGCTCCCAAGGTTCTTTACATGTGAAGCATAGTTGCTTCCTCCTCGATTCCTTCCTAGTAGCCTCATACATCCTGTCTTTCCCACTATCAACCCCTCTTTGATCTCTTCCCCCTTGGTTTATGGGTGGTCTAGGGGAAAACTTAGTTTTTTTTGGAGATCTCATCAAGTCCCTAGTCCTCCATATGGCCTTGTGTAAGTTGGCAGGCTTAAAATCCTGTACCCAACCCCTTAGGGGTTCCATCAACCCCTCGGTAAAGAGAATCATTAGTCTTGCTTGAGACACATTTGGAACCATCACAATTACCCTCTGAAACTCCTCTATGTAAGTCTCTGGTGACCCAGTTTGCTTGAGTTGTGTGAGTTCCCTGAAATGTAGCTTTGGATCTCCTTGATCAAATCTGTTCATAAGTCTCTGAGTGAACTCTGTGTAAGCAGTAATCTGGTTATGACCCAATGTATTCAAACCATGATACCACCAGTCATGATATTTTCCCTCCAAGTACATGGCGGAAAACTTGATGGCATCCATCTCCCTCATGGGGTTAAGCTATAAATAGGTATCTAACTTCTGCACCCAAGCTTGCATAATCACCTTGGAAGACCCATCAAAGTATGAAATCTCCATCTTACCTACCCTGCGCTCCAACTCATTATTGTTCCTGTGATAGTTTTTGGATTTACCCTTGAATATGATACCACAATATTGATCCAATGTAACTTGTCTCCTGAATCCTACACTCAATGCTTCATATTCTCTAGCATATTCCTCAAATCTGTCTTCTATTTCATTGAAGTGGTTATCCTGTGGCTGACCATCCAAGAATGTAGGCATATAAGGTCTAGGGGTAACTCTATTGTGTGTTGGCCCCTTGGAAGTTCCCCCTCCAAAGCTTTGTCCTTCTATATGGTAGTGAAGAGCCTACTCATGATAATGTCTAATTCCCCCATGGGAACCACTGGCTTCCTTGTTTTCATAAATACTTGGGCCATGCCCACCATGTGTCATCTGCATCACGAGTTGCACAATTTTTTCTTGGTTAGCATTTATTTTTTCCAAAGTTTCCTTCATTTCAACCTATCCCCTACGCATTGTTTCCTAGTTCTCCTGTAGATGATGCTCAAGTGTACACTATGTATTGTCTATGGAAATTTTCAGATCCCTTGCTATACCTACTAAAACCTATGGCTCACTTTCCTCACTTGAACCTTCCATTTATGCCTCTGGTTCACCTATTTGTCTTGTTTGCCTTCCCATATAGATACCACTGAACTTATGCATGTGCTAATCCCCACAAGCTATGAGTATTTAACACTCTGATACCACTGTAATGTTCCCAAGTTGATTTTTTTCCTGGAACCAAGGGTTGTTTAACTGTTTGTTTATTGTTTCAATGTGTTTTACAGGTTTCCTTCATCAAGTTGCACATTGAGGGTTTATAATTAGAATATCATAGCATGGAGATATATATCTGAGCATATAACATAATAAAATGACAAGATACAAGCAAATAATACCAATATAGATCCAACAACTTCATATCTTACCTTTATTTAGAAAATAGAGTGATCATGATACAATATATTTGCAGATCTGGGAGAATACAAGAAGAATAACCAAGTTGGAATAATAGTTGCTCCAACAAGCTCCAAAACTGAAGATAATAGCCTCCAAAGGCACCACAATCAACTGGTTAAAGAGACAAGATTAATGCCTTTCCCTTCTATAGTTGGAAACCCCCTCACTGGTTGAGTTGTGCACTTCTCTATGGATGTAGACGACCAAGATTTCAGCTTCCTTTGTTTAGGCCTCCAAAACCCTCCAAAATTGGTGAAAGAGTATATCGGGGGATTACAAACCCTTGGGAAAAGTCTCAAGTTGAATGGAGGTGATCTAATACCCCAAATGGAAGAATCTCCCTGATACAGTGTGCCCTCCTCTAGAATTTTTGCCAAGCACCCAATAAATCATATGTTGTAGAAAACGCCTCAAAAATGGAATAAGCAAGGTGCATTGGGCCTATCAATCAGATCCCAATAGGTTTTGGCCACCAAAACCCCTTCCTCACTCCAGATCGAATATCTTCCCTTGAACCGGTGCGCCCTCCTGCTGGGAAACCCTAAGAACTATGCAGTCCTTCTTCCTTCACTGACTAAGTATCCTATAAGATGTTGTAGAATGGTGGAGGAGGAATATTTCACCTCCATGACCAAGCTTGGATCATCATAGGTGGGATATTTCAACACCGAGCTGATCTTTAGGGTTTTTTATCCCAAACCCCTCAAAATGTCTTTGGCTCTAAAGCTCAAGAATGAAAAAGTAATAATATCCAAAATGATGAGAGATGCACCCCCATTTTCCTTGTATACCCCTGATCTATTTCTCTGTTGAGTTAGTCAACCACTTCCTGGGGTTAACTCCTTAATTTTCCTCACGTGGTCTTTTCTTTCATTCACTTTACCCTTTCTTCTCAAATTCAACTTAAAATTATAGCATTGTGCTTAGGTAATTACTTTGGGTTTCTTGGTCCCCGTGGTTCATGAGACTATAGCCTAGTGGGGACAACTAGACTACTAAGTCTCTCACAACCTCTTTATTAATAGGTGGGGGGAATTATAGATACAATGCTTCAAAGAAACCAAAGACTGCAACCAAGAAGGAATTAAAAAGAAACAACAAAATAGCAATGGATTTCATCTCGGAAGGATTACCTGATCCGGTAAAAGAGAAAGTGGGAAAATGTTCATCAACCAAAGAAATTTAGGATAAGCTACATAATCTCTATTTTTAGAAATCTCCCACCATAGAGCCAAACAATGATAAAGAAGATACAGGAATAGAATAAGAAGAAAGATGTTCATCATGTCAAAAAGATTCAAAAGAATAAGATTGTGAAGAAGGCATAGTAGATCTTGAAGCAGAATTAATCAATGCTTTAAACGAACTAGCAAAAGAAAGGAAGAAAAACAAGTCTCTTGAGGAAAAATTAGTCAAGCAAGTGAAGGATTCTCAAGAAAGTTCCGAAGAATCCCAGAAGGTCATCGTGAATCTAAAATCTCAGCTAGAAGAAGCCAAAGTGATTGAAGAAAATCTTAAGGATCAGTTAAAAGAGAAACATTGTTTGGAATCTGAAATAACATCACAGAGAAAGGAAGTAGAGAAGAGAGAAGGAATCTTGACAAGTCACCTTAAGGAAATATCAGAGGACTTAAAAAATCTTGAAGCATAATTTATTCCACAAGAAAGAAGACTTGAAGAAGAAATCATCACCTTGAAGACCCAACTTGAAGAAGCAAAGAGAACTGAAGAAGTCATGAAGTTCCAGATGATGAAGAAAGAAGAAGAGTGTGAGAATTTTGAAGAAGAAGTTGTCACATTAAGAGTTAAAGTTGTCAATCTCAACAATAACATTGAAGAGAAAGGAAGTTGCACATCACCAGCAAAGAAAGTTGAAGAGAAATGTTACAAGTTACTAGAAAGGAAGAATGAAGAGAAGGCTAATAGTTATGCAAAAATCATCAAAGGCCGCATCAAGCAAGAAGAGCCCTCAAAAGAGAAGATTCCATAAACAAACAAGACTCAAGAATAAGATTACATAAGAGATGGATATCAAAGAAGATTCAATCATTGTGAAGGAAACAAAATAAGAGAAGATCGTGATCAGCCAAGGCATGAATTCATAAGGACCACATCACAAAGAAGTTAATTCACTCCCAGGTATCAAATTTTCTTTTATGGCTATTGTTTTAATTGTACTAACTTTGGACATAAAGTTGTGGATTGCAGAGAATATGGAAGAAATGTTCAATCAAGATATGATTATGTGGCCCCATGCAACGTTGAATGTTACAAATGACACAACTATGGACACATAGCCCGTGGTTGTAGAAGCATGATACAGCCCTCCATAAAGGAAAACACTAATATTAGATACAAGAATGCCTGGAGAAGAAAATAAAGGTAGAAGGACAGATGAATGAAGAATAGGTACCATATATAGTACTCTCAGGATTTGCAGTAGTGTGAGACCACGATGAATCCACAGGTAAAGAGGAAGATGTCAGAATCTAGGAAGAGAAAGGAGATGAAAAGGATGTAAGCATTCAAAAAGAGGAAGAATATGTCAAGACTCAGGAAGGTGATGAATCTACATATGAAGAGGAAGATGAATTTGCATCAGAGCAGATACTTTTTTGAGCCATCCGGCTTGGAGACTCCTAGTAAATATGAATATTGAAGGGGGGGAGTCTAAGAAACAACTCTACAGATCAAAGAACTATCTTCCAAGCAGTTTTAAGTGTTTTCATATTTTGGGAAAGTAGTTTCAGAGTGGTTTGATTACAAAAGTGCAAAATGTCTTGTAACAATTTGTTTTTGGAGCACATACCCATGCAATTATTAGCTGGAATTTACACAGGCAAAGGTTCATGATTGTATTCCATGCATGTATTTAGGAAAGGATATATTCAGTACAGATTGTTCTAGACATGTAGAGTCTGATTTGCAAATAGAGAATACCAATGGAAACATTTGATTTAGTTCAAAGAGAAATAATGTGTTATGATTAGTTGCAGTAGATGGGTCAGTATTGTATGCAGCTGAGTAGCAGAATCATGGATGGTTCTTTTATTCATGAGATCGTTGGCAGGTCTAGACAGATATATGACAGTGGATGAAAGCATATTAACAATTAGAATCGGTGGAATCAATGGAATCAATGGAATCAGTGGAATCAGTGGAATCAGTGGAAATAGTGGAATCATTTAGTCACAAGAAGACAAGAAGTGAAAGACATAGAAGAGCAGGGAAAGAGAAATTGTTAGAAGGAAATTGTTGGATGATGTGGTCATTGATGTCCAAGCAGTGAACATGAAAGGCCATAAATATTTGAAGTCAAGTAACTTTTAATTCTTTTTATATATGTCATTAAATTACAAGAGGAAGCACCAATGGACAAGAAGCATCGAAAGAGAGGAAATGAAGCAAGTAAAAGAAGCCCCACATTGATCTACACAACATCCTATAAAAGAATACAAGGGGAGAGAAATCGTCAAAAGTAGTTACCCTTATGCCAAAGGGGAAGAGAAGAAACAAAAGAAGAAGAGAAAATATCAAAATCATGAAGATATGGGGAGTGCATTAAGACAGAGAGAGTTTGTTCAGAGAAGGTATATCATCAGAGGAACTTATCCTTTTATCAAAGGGGGAGAAAGAAAAATATCAGAAGAGAAAGAACAGAAGCATGAAGACAGGGGGATCATCCCCAAAGGGAGATACCCTTTCCCATTGATGTCAAAGGGGGAGAGAAAAACATGAGGAGAGAAAAATTGATGAGGAGCGATGGTCATAGGGGGGGAAAGAGTGTTGGAGTACGGGTTTTTCCATCAATGTTGATGTTGAAATCAATGCCAAAGGGGGAGATTGTTGGACAGTTGGTTGTAATTGATGTCAACCCTTGGAGAAGTCAAGATGCCCCAGAGTTGTGTTCAATATTGATGGTAATCTAGTTGTAATCGATGTCAATAGAAGTGGTTGATGTCAATCGATGTGATGGGTGCATTTGATAAAGTCTTGATGAAGACTAGACAAAGCCCTGAAGGTGTGGTTATGGAACCCAAAGTTGTTTGAGAAATAAGGACAGTAAGGATAGTGTAAATTCATATAACACACTCATAGATGGATATTCATCATTGTGTCATTTCCATTGGTAGGTGGTATGTCACGTGGTTCCTCATAGTTAGGGAGATATTCCCTCATGAAGTTGGAAGCCCAAAAGAATGGTTAATAAGCCCCTAATTGGTTACAAATCATTAATGAAATGGTAAAGTGGTTGTAACAAGAAAGTTCAAGAAGCCCTAAAGTTAAGGAAAGAGGTTACTTAGAAAAAGTATATATACACCTCAAGGAGTCTCTCATAAGCACATTTTTTATACGCACACTTTATTGAATATCTTCTAGTGAGAAAGTGATCTATTTGTAAATCTGAGATGGAAAAATATGATGTAGCGAAGTCTGAGGCAAGTGAAGAATGAGGTAGCGAAGGGAAGTGAAGGAAAAAGTTTGCAAACTATGTTTTTGAGGTTATCTGCGGGTCACAGTGGAGAAAAGTGTGGACATTCGTGGGTCGTAGTGGAGAAAAGCGCGAACATTCGCGGGCCACGGTGGTGCAAGTGATAGATCTGAGAAAAGATCTTGAAGAAGGATGATTGGTCTAGGTTGTAGCAAATAATGATGACACAACATGGTTGTTACAGGGTCTAATATGGTATGCATAAAGTTTCATATTGAGTAAAGGTATGTCTTTATGTATTTGATGCATGGATGGTTTTGCACATGCTTAAGGCATGTCTTGAAGACCCTTTTGGTACATGGTTGCATATGGTTGAGGTACATACATGCTTGATACATTGTATATGGTTGTTATGGTTCATTGTTATAGGCACATATTTGTGACGATTGGCACATGTGTGAGGTATATACTTGGTATATGATCTTGGTTTTTATCATGCATGCTTGAGCCATATTATTGATACATTGGTACATATTGGATACATGACACATAGTTTTGGTATATGATTGGAGTATAAGGTTGGTTGCATATCATTGATGTTGGTATACCATTGATGTACTTGCTTTGGCATATCCTATGGTACATGGTGTATGATATGATTGAGACATATCATGAGTGATATGGTATATGGTTGAGGCACATGTTATGGTACATGGTTTGGCATACGGTTGATGCTTGGTATGGTACAGGTTGATGCATGGTATGGTACATGTACATGATTGATGCAAGTTTTTGTACATGGTATGGTACAGGTTTTGGTACACGGTTGATGCATGATATGGTATAGATCTTTGGTATATTTTTTGGTACATGGTTGAGACACACATGTTGATGATGGTATATCGGTTACAATGATAGAGACAATGGCAGTTACAGGTTTATGTTACAATGACAAGTTGGATGACAAGTTGATTATAGTTTGATGAGACAGTGGCAATGACAGTATAAATGGCAGTGACAGGTTGAGTCTACACTTATATTTCAGGGAGGCGGGATGGGGCAAGTAAAGGGGTTTGTAGCCTCCTTCTGGTTGGAGTCAAAGAACTTATGGAGTTTGAGCTTCCTTCAGGTTAGAGACTGTAAATCAAGGTTTCATGGCCTCCTTCTGATTGGATCCAGATATTACATGGAGTTGGAGATTATTATAGGTTGGAGCGTATAAACTAGAGGGTTGGATCCTCCTTCCAGTTGTAGCTGGAAAATCAGGGATGTGTAGCTTCCTTTAGGTTGGAGCCTCCTTCCAGTTGTAGTTGGAGAATTGGAAATTTGGTGCTTCCAATGAATGTAATATTTATATATATAAGAAAGAATTACGTGGTTTTATCCCATTTGGGTTTCCATGTAAATTATGGTGTATTATGTATTTGATATGATGGTGTTGAATGGTACTACTTATGGTTATATGCTCATGATATATTGAATGTGATCATAGATGATATATTGTTGATAAAGTTGAAGTTTACATGTTCTGATTAAAAAGTGGTAAAAGATTGCATAATATTGATTCACACCCCCCCCCTCAATATTCCAACATCACATATCATGAAGAGTAAGAAGCTAGTATGCCAATGATTGGTCGTGTACTTGGATTAAGTGAGCTAACCCTTCTAAGAGTGAACAATGTTAACTTAAAATATGATTACCTAACCTTTACATGCTATTGGGTATAGTATTCCTTGAATAAATAAGTAAAAGATGTAAAGTGACACAAGAACCTTGGGGAATGATCAAAAGATATACAATGCCAAGAACTTAAATTTTGATATTGATGGTGTAAGTCATTGCTAGTAAGGCTAGTAATAGCTTAATGTTGGATTTCACCAAATTCTGCTACATGGAAAATAATGCATGCTTAGAGATTTTGGATCTAGAAGTTGGGACTTACTTGAAAGTTTAACGATGTACTCAAATAAGGAAAATATATGAAAATTTGAGCATACTAATAGGGTGATTATACCTACCCCATAAATTGCCAACTTTCTTGTTGAAATAAGAGAATATGATCATTGAAAAACAATTAGTATCTTGATGAGAACATGACACTCATAGTATTGATGATCCAACCCAGGCTAACAAACTTAAACAAAACATATCTTGAATGGATGTTTGATGATATTTTTGCATTAGATTAATATATATTGTAGTCATTTTTTTTCATATTCATACAAGATAGGGAGTTTGATTTTGTTAATGAATCATGATAAGAATGCTCATGATATTTTATTGCTCTACATGTGATATGTGTTGAGGTGATTATCATATTCATGATGTTATGTTAACATGTGGTTCCATTTATTATGTTGATGTAATGTTATATCTTTGATAAATATATGTTGAGGTTATAATCTTATGACAATATTTCATGATGATATGGCATGCGATAATTGTGTACAGTGTTTATGATGAGATGTTTAATGACGATATGCATGAGAATATGGTGCCTTATTGTTCAATATATTGTGATGAAAATGATGTTGTGTTCTCATGATGACATGCGAGAGTTATCATGTGGATTATTTTATATGAGATGATAATATTATGATTATAACTAATGCATTAGGTGCATGTTGTTAGGTGGTGATTGACAACAAATCCACAAGTGGGTTGAGAGGGCTAGTTCATTTGATGATCTCGTAGGAGCCCATACCTATGAAGGAGAATATATTAAAGTAACACCTTATTGGTTGGGGAAAAACTCAATCATCCAACCTATGCTAGTGGTTCTTTTTCCTTGTATAATTCTTGATGGGAAATGGGACCATCTTGATAAGCCCATAGTGCATGATATTGGAGTTGTGATGTTGAAGTCCAGGAGAAGGGATAGATTAGTACTCACCAGTGGTGTTGTGGGATTTGACTTCAATGTTTAGGGATGGGTACCTGGTAAGAGTTGTGGAGGAAGTTTAGGTCAACCTTTTGATATGCCTAGGGTACATGAATACCATAATGGATGCTTTCTTGGATAGATAAGGTCTCTATCCCTGGGGTTCCAGTTAGATTCATATTCTTTAAGCTTGGTTCTGAAAGTCGAGAAGAAGAGAAAGATAGTTCCCGTTCTTCCTTAGTGTTGTGATGTGGACTTTTAATGGATGTCGTGGTCACTTGGGTGGCTCTTATACTAGTTACAACAAAGTGTGTTGTGGAAGACACAAGGAGAAAATAAAAACCTATAAGTAGCATAATTAAATTTAACTTTGGGACGAAGTTCCTTGAGGGGGGGATGTATGTAATGCCTCATACTTTCAACTAAATTATTAAACACTAAACAAATGGTCTTAAAATGATAAATTAAAGAAAAAAGATTAATAATAAATAAAGAATAAAGTGATAATATAACAACTAAGAAAGTATAAAAGAGGAGAAAGACAAAAAAAAAAAAAAAGAGAAATTACTAAAAATGAATGAAATAAAAATTAAATTAAGAAAAGGTTAAAAATATACATGATTAATTACTTAATGATAAGTGTGACTCATGCATGGAATTTCTTTCCTAGATAGGCAAGAAGAATTCTATATAATGAAGGTGGAGAAGGATGTGTGACATCTTTTGCTTCTGAAATTTGATGGAAAGGCTTGGGAGAAGGCATAGGTAGTTGATTAAGGGCTTGGGGACTCTCACTTGTCTTGAATGAGGGGTTGGGTGGGTGGAAAGTCATGCCCTACACTCGGTTGCAGCATGTTGGATCAAAGATTGGAGCGCAACGATTCAACATTCACAATGTTGCAAGTAAGTTAATTTCTACAACTCTCATGTAAGATTGTCACCACTCACTTATCATGTGGATTATACAATTACTAATGAAAATTTATTTACTTTCATCAATCAATGGTTATGATTTTTTGTATATAATTTCTATATTATTATTTCTAAAGTTTGAGCCATTAAACTTAGCATGCATGGTTTAAATGAATGAAAAACTAAGAGTGGAGGGGATTAAGGTTGATATACATATGACTAGTTTAATACATATGAAATTTACTTTTTCCTATATTGATTGTACTTACCCCACTCCTCATAACTATGTGAGAAGACTTTCCCCACCAACATCTTGCATTTAGTGATTAGGACATGAGTTGTGATGGTATATGGTTTCATTAAGACACATGTCGATGGAAAAAAATGCATTCTAAGACCAATACTTTGCATTATAAGATTCACTTTCCCTTAGGCCTCCCTTATCCTTCCGCTCTGGTGGAATCATAGCCCCTTTTGTGCTTTTCACAACCATATTGGACCATTTTACAATATATTTAAAAGTAAAAATTTACATATCTTGAATTTATAATGACAATAAACTAATGGTCCATATAATTTTATTTACATGATACATGCATATCCATTCAATAGTCGGGCCTTGGCATTGAGTTCCACACTAGGAATCCATACTAGCATATTTACATCATTTACTTAATTTGATTCAATATGATCTAGGGGTCAAAACTGGGACATTACAGGCAGGGCACTATGTGTGATGACTCTTATGGATCCTGAGAATGAAAACATTGTGGATGATTGTGATATAGGGTCCATATAAATGGGTTTTTATGTCATCTACAATTGTATTTGGCGTTACATAAATCATAGGGCTTCCATGGAAACCTCATTTATGATGTTGAAAGTGTTAAACTAGACTATTGTCTTCTTCAAGGGGTCTTAATACTCCATGGAAAATTGCCCCCACAACATTTTTCTAACACCTTTGAAATGCATTTACTTGATAGGTGACAACACCTCCTTGTAGTGTCCTCCTCCTCATATCTCTAGATTGACCTCATTCTTTCCTTCTACATAATGTGCACAACCATGGTGTTCAAAGTCCCTCTACACAAACAAACATAGCTCTTGTTTCATGTGAGAAACCCTTGCAATTATTGTTTGAAAGAAAGAAAGAGTCCAAAAGAATTTTGAAACAATGCACACCCCCCAAACACACACACAAGAATGATATGAGATGCGTCTATAACCTACCACCTCAAGGTAGTTGTATTTATAATGCTTTCTAAGTACCCCAAGTCACGCTAGCTGCAATAATTATTATATATTATTATGCATATATGTGATTCTTCTCTCCCCACAACATGTCATGTGTTATCCATGAAGGTTCATGCAAGTTGTAACGTTCCCCGGCGTCCTAGATGAGTCTCGTTACCACACTTAACAAAATTCTCTAATACCAATCTGTAACATCCCCAACTTACTACTGAGCAATGCCACACCAAGAATGTAGTACGCAAATTCTACACTATAACGTTAATTTGCGCAAGAAAATGTGAGGTAACATGCATGATCCCAAGTTGGATCATGCCATGCAAAATTCCTCTTCAGACACTAGTTATAACAGTAGAATTAACACATAATACAACTGAAAGCACAATCGTTCAGAGCACACAAGTATTTATGCACATGTAACCACTCTAAAAACATGGTTACTACTACATGCACAACCATTCTGGCATTGCACACATATTTTGTTCTCGTTGTGCATGTAGAATTCTTTTCTACGTGAACAAGTGATTCCAGCCTGTTGTGCGCACAGATTATTTCCCTGTGTGCATGACCATTCTAGCCTCACCTCGAAAACTCGTGACCATTATTACAAATTTAAATAACATGAATACTTAATAACTGTCATACTCTGCATGTGTAGAAACAATATTGAATAACAACCCCACACTTACATGTGAAAACAACATTATATAGAATAACAACAATTAATTATACACAACATCATACATAAAGTAAACCATATCAGACATATGCAATTAAGCACAGAGTAATTTATATAAGCACATAAAGGACATTTATATTCTACAAAGAGTCACCAACTACGCGCAGATCTCGGACATTCCTCCCATCCATAGACTTTGTTGCTCATAAACTTTCAACAACATGTCACCCACGAGATGGGGTTGAAACTCCACTAGGGAAAAAAGGCTTCTTAATTCCAAGCTAAGGTATGATAATTAGTAGAATTGCTTAGTCCAAGGTGATCAACTACTACAACTAGCCTACAGTCTCTCATTCCCCACATGCATGTCCCACCCCAGGAAGTGTGCCCCTTCTTTGCTCAATATTCCCTCGGTTTCCCCACTTCCCTTCTAGGGCTTCAACAGCAGGCCGAACAGGAAGTCTCAGATCCTTGTAACTAATTTCGAGTGCACCAAGGAACAATTCATAGAAAAACTCTCACCTAGTGAGAATTCTCATGGTCCTGACAACCTGCTTCTTCGACAACAAATATCTCACATGGAGAGAATGCTCATGGGCTTGACAACCCGCTTCTTCAACAAAAAATATCTCATTTGGAGAGAATTCTCACGAGCATAACAACTCGCCTTTTTGACAACAAAAACTCTGATTACTTTATGGAAACTCATATCCAAGATTTTCTTGGCAGGTAAGGTAATGACAGTTCCCCCCTTTTAGATGGTCCAAATCTTGATGTAAAATAAGTGAATCCCCCCCAAAATACACTAAGGTTCAACCATATATTTGCATGGTCATAATTGGACACTTGTCACCTTCATAATTAAATTTAGTCACTTGGTGACTCATTCCCATCCCTCGAGAACTTAAGATAAATAAATATTCATAAATTGTACTTTTCATAAATATTAATAAAACATTCCCTTGGACTTAAGGTCCCCTTGGCTTAGCCCCTCTCATAAAATATTAGCCCCCCATTTCTCTTTTTGGTGGAGTTTAGCCCCCCGTCTCTTTTCGTCTGATTATTCTGCGCGCACTGATGTGATTTTATTAATAATTTGAGTGTGATTACATTTTACAAGGATAGGCGCACTGGCCTTTTTGCATCTTGAATCATTAGCCCAATAACGACACAGACTCTTTAGCCTCAAATACATACATACATACACACAAAAAAGCATACA
>ML795140.1:244469-264397 GCA_009831015.1 Picea engelmannii
TGCTGAACACTTGCAACATATACAATAGGTTTTGCACACCCTGAGACAGAACAAGTTATACACCAACTTGGAAAAAATCTCCTTCGACATGGGAAGGGTCCATTACCTGGGCAACATCGTTGATCAGCATGGCGTACATGTGGATCCAGCCAAGATCCAAGTCATTCGTGACTATCCAGCCCCAACCACACTCACTAAGCTTCGGAGCTTCTTGGGCCTTGCCAATTTCTACTGCAGGTTCATGTTGGGATTCTCCCATATTGCATGGGCCCTCAGCCAAATAACCAGGGGTGGTGGTAAGGAAAAATTTGCGGGGGGTCACTCCCAAAAATAAGCGTTCGATGATTTGAAGCAGCTCTTGTGCTCAGCCCCAGTACTTTCACTACCATACTTGCAACGACCCTTTGAGACCGAGACAGATGCTTCAGACTATGTTGTGGGCATCGTTCTCACTCAGCGCGGGCACCCCGTGGCCTATCATAGTGAGACACTATCAGATGTTGTCCATAAGTACCCTACTTACGACAAAAAAATGTACTCCATTGTGCAAGCCTGCTGCCAATGGAGACATTACATTCTTGGGAAGGAGACAGTCATCCACATTGATCATAAGCTCCTGCAATTCATGCAGACACAAGGAAAATTGAAAAATGACCGCCATCAAAAGTGGTCCACATACTTGCAGCAATTCCACCTCAACATCAAGTATAAAATAGGAAGCACCAATTGCATCATTGATTGCCTTAGCAGACCGCCAATCGCAGCACTCACCACGATGCTAGACTCTTGTGGCCATGAGACCTTTGGATGGCCCCAACTCTATGAGACAGACCCGAACTTCGCCACCACCTACCAAATGTTGGGTGCAAACGCAGTTGTCGATTATTTCCATCTTCAGGATGGGTTGTTGTGTCATTTGGGCCATATATGTGTTCCATCAAGTGAGCGAGCGAATATGATCTGGGAAGCCCACTATAATCGGGTGGCAGGACACTTCGGTGTCGAAAACATAGTGGCGATGCTACAGAAACATTTCTACTGGCCGAAACTTCGACATGAGGTCAACAAGTATATCAGGTCATGCATTGTTTGCGCTAATGCAAAACCGACCACTAAGAAACAAGGCCTGTACACCCCTCTTCCTACTCCTGACAGGCCATGGGAATCCATATCAATGGACTACATGTTGGGCCTCCCATCCACCAAGCGGGGAAATGACTGTGTTTTTGTGGTTGTTGATCGCTTTTCTAAGATGGCGATTTTGGTTGCCTACAAAAAGAACATCACAGCAGAGGCCACTGCCAAGCTCTTCTTTGAACGAATCTGGGTACATTTTGGAATCCCACAAATCATTGTCTCAAATCGCTATAGTCGATTTCTCAGAACATTTTGGTCGATCCTCTAGTCACTGCTGGACACCAAGCTCACAAAATCCATGGCCTTCCACCCCCAGACAAATGGTCAAACCGAGGTCGTAAATCGAATTATTTTGCATATCCTTCACATGTATAATTCAAAGCACCCTCACAAATGGGATGAGAGCCTTCCCTATGTCCAGCATAGCTACAACTGAGCCCTGCATAGCTCAACTGACCACAACCCCTTTCAGGTGGGGTTGGGATTCCAACCATTGGGTCCCATAGATGTTGCACTTCCCCTTGCAGTCACCTCGACCAACTCATATTCTACTCCAAATGAAGCTGAAAAATCCACCTAGTTCATTGAGCGGATCCATCACATTTACCAACAGGTTCAGGATATCCTACAAAAGTCCAATGACAAGTACAAGCAGCTCCATGATCAACATCGGGTGCCACATAAGTTTCAGGTGGGCGACAAAGTTTGGTTACACTTGCAGAAAGAACGCCTTACAGGACCCCATCAGAAACTTCACCCACTCTATTATGGGTCATACACCATCACCAAGGTCGTGGGGGATAATGCTTTTGAGCTCAACATTCCTCCTTTCCATTGCCTGCACCCAGTGTTCAACGTGGATCTCCTTCGCCCTTATTTCCCACCATTATTGATCACCTCAGAAGTAGCAGAACAACTGACACCAACAGATCTCAACCCAAACTGCATACAATAGGCATCCAGTGATCATATTGTGGACACACAGACCAAGGGCACTCGACAATAAAGGATACAACTTTATCGAGTCGTCAAAGCAGAGAAACTCCTGCACCAAGGCAAGTGGCTCACCCGAGGCCAAATTCAACAGAAATTCCATCATCTGATGGGGGAAATCAATGCAATGCATACCATTTCTTCCTGAGGGAGGATTGATCCAGGTGGATATCGGTGGCCAACCACCTTTTCCAACTGGATCAAAACAATTTTCTGGCAATTTTGGTAATTTACTATTTTTAACAGTTTTTCACTTTTGGAGCCGTTTTGAGGCCCTAAACGATGTTTTTTTAGGAAAATGGGGAGAAATATGATAGTTTACTCAATGTTTCCCCTAAAATGAATCTCCTCGATGATACCTTTCCAACGGGCTATCATACGCCTAAAACGGAGATCGTATGCAAAAGTTACAACCCCGGGAAGTTGATGTACTAACTTACCCAAACGGGGCCCACATGACTTTTGGCGCTTCATCTCCTAGGGTTAGGTTTTTGGATGTCTAGGGTTTTTGGAATTCCTGGTTATTGTAAAAATTCCTTCAGAGCCTCATTGTAATCAGATTCTTGCGAATGAGAGCAGCCGTCACATCTCTTCTCAGAGATAAGTCGCCACCATTCCAGCAAGCTTGTTTCCGCTGCATTTTACAGTTTCAGCTTATTTCCTTATTGAATAGAAAACTAGTTTTACCATATCCCTGTTATTTTGTGTTAAGCACATGTTAATAATCTGTATTCATTTCATTCTTCTCATAAAATCCGGATCATTTTCCCTTTTCGATGGAGTTTTTTCCCCCGTCTCTTTTCGTCTGATTAGTCTACGTGCAACGATGTGATTTTATAAACAATTTGAGTGTGATTACATTTTACAAGGATAAGAACACTAACCTTTTTGCATCCTAGCTCATAAGTCCAATAACCGCATAGGCTCTCTAGCCTCAAATACACACACACACACACATATAAATCGATTTGATGCACACTTCAATGTAATCATAGTGCACTTAACCAGGTGCACACAACACTATGGAATGGGAACACCCTTCCCTTGATGCGCAATCTACGCCCACCTACTCAAGTGCACACAACACTGTGGAAAGTGTGTGCTCTTCCTTTAGTAAACAATTCTCACGCACTATTCAGGTGCGCGCAAAACAAAACCAAAACTTGGTGCCTGTGACCCACCAACCTATATGTGCATTTACATTTTCATTTACAATTAGGGTTCGGATTAGGGGTATTATATTACCCTCCCTCTCCTTTATGCACTGTCCTCGATGCATTGCATACACATGTACATATAAAACTTCAAAAATCTTAAAAAATATGCAGGTACTCTGCCCACATAACTTCCTCGTACTCCCAAGTTGCATCCTCATAACCATACTAGCTCCATGGCTGTATTCCAGAGCTGTTTGATTTTCCGGTCCAATATGCAAACCGATGACACTCGAAAATTGCCTTATGGGTCCACCTGAATCACATTCCAATCAATGACATGATTAGCATCATGTACGTACTTTTAAGGCAATGATACATGGAAAACATTATGAATACATAAGGATGCATGCAATGAAAGAATATATGTGACATGACCAATCCTCTCTAAGATTTCAAACGATCCATAATATCGCACTGCTAGCTTGGAACACTTTTCCAACTTAAGGGAACCGTGTCTTGATTTTACTTTCAAGAACACATGGTTACCCACTTTAAACTCTCTGTGGGTTATGCCTTTATTTGGGTATGTTTTCTTCCTGTCTTGGGCATCCTTTAAATTCTATCTTATCTTCACCATCTGCTCTTCCATTTCCCAGAGCATATTTGCCCCAAATACTACTTTGTCTACTGGGTTATCCCAACTCACTGGTGTGTTTCACTTTCTACCGTAGAGTGCCTCAAATGGGCTCATTTTTAAAGATGCTTGATATCCATGGTTGTAAGCAAACTCTACGAAGTGCAGGTAGTCTTCCCATTTTGTTGGTTTATCCATCACATACATCCTGAGCATATATTCAATCACCTGATTTACCCTCTCTATTTGTCCATCTGATTCAGGGTGATATGTTTTGTAAAGTTCAGATTTGTCCCAAATCCTTTGAATAGCCCTTTCCAAAAATTCGATCTGAACTTGGGATCTCTGTTAGACACAATTGTATGCCATGCAATCTAACAATTTCTCTCATGTATATATCAACAATGTTGGTTGCCTTGTGAGTTGACTTCACTGGAATAAAATGGGTAGTTTTAGTAGGCTTTTCCACCACTACCATAATAGAATCATGTTCATTAGTAGTGCTAAGCAACTTAGTAATGAAATCCATGGTTACAACTTCCCATTTCCACTTAGGAATAGACGAAGGTTCTATCAAACCAGCTGGATGTCTATGCTCAACCTTGACCTTTTGACATCCACGACATCTAACAATAAAATCAACAACCTCCTTTTTCATGCCTGACCAATAGTATTGTTTTTTGACCGATATAATTGTCTTATGGTAGCCTGGGTGCCCAACATAAGGAGCTTTATGCATCTTTGAAAATAACATATTTTTAAACTCCTAAACATTTAGCACATAAAATTTGCACCTATACGTGAGGATTCCATCCTCATTTATCTCATAAACTTCGAATTTTGGCTATAGTCTACCTTGATGTAAATTTTCCTTTATGTCCATATAACGTTGAAATGATTGGGAAACCTCTAAAATTTTGTCACTCAAATCTGATTTGTACATGCTAATGTTTGTAGCATGTATCTCATGCACCCTCCTGCTGAGTGCACCAACCACCTTGTTCTCTTTTCCTTTGATATGCTTGATATCAAAGTCATATTCACTGAGGAATTCCAACGCTCTACTTTGTCTGGAATTTAAACTTGGTTTTACAAACAAATATTTCAGACCACTATGGTCTATTCTTAGTTCAAATATTTTACCCATGAGATAGTGTCTCCACATCTTCAAGGCATGTATTATGGCCGCCAACTCTAAGTCATGAGTAGCATAGTGAATTTAATGTTCTTTTAGCTTTCTTGATTTGTAACATAACACATGCCCATTCTGACTAAGGACTCCCCCAAGCCCTTCTTTGCAAACATCCATACATACAATGAAGTCTTCATCTAGATCAGAAATCCTTAGTATTGGCGCACCAGTCAATAAATTCTTCAAGTGATGAAAAATCCTTACACAATCATAAATCCACTCAAATCACACTGCTTTCTTTTGGAAGGATGTGATTGGGTGCAAAATATTTGAGAAACCTTATATAAGCCTTTTGTGGTACCCTGCAAGTCCCATGAAAGATCTCTCCTCTACAAAATTCCTCGGTGTTGTCCATCCTTCAATGGATTTTATTTTCTTCGGGTCTATGGTTATCCCTTCCTTTGAAATGATATGACCCAAGTAATGAATCTGCCTCTGGTAAAATGAGCACTTGCTCAACTTTTCATACAACTGATGTTCTCTCAATACTTGCAGCACCATCCTCAAGTGTTTCTCATGTTCTTCTTCAGACTTTGATTAAATAAGGATGTCATCCAAAAATACAATGACAAACTTATCTAAGTAATTTTGGAAAATTTCATTCATTAAACACATAAACACAATTGGTGCATTTGACAATCCAAATGGCACCACGATGAAATCATAATGTCCATACCTTATTCTGAAGGTAGTCTTGATGATGTATTCTTGTTTAATTATTACTTGGTGATATCCAGATCTGAGATCAATCTTTGAAAATATTTGTGTGTCCCTCAACTAGTCAAAGAGGTCATCTATCCTTGGCAAAGGATAATTGTTCTTTACTATTACTTTGTTCAACTTCATGAAGTCAATACAAATCCTCAATGTACCATGTTTCTTCTTCGCAAACAATACTGGGGCACCCCAAGGTGACACACTTGGACATATATACCCCTTCTTCAGAAGCTCTTCAAGTTGCATCTGCAATTCCTTTAGCTCTGGTGTACTCATCATATAAGGAGTCTTGCATACGGGGGCTTCTCCAGGCATTAGATTTATAGAGAAATCAATATCTCTTTTTTGTGGCAACCACGATATTTCTTTAAAGACATCTTCAAATTCTTGTAGTACTGTGCAGTCTTCAACATTTGGCACTTCATCCTTTTGTGCCTCCTCCATCTGCACTACAAATACTTGACATCCTTTCCTGTAGATTTTCTTCAATTGCAAGCACAAAACTTAGCTGATAGTTACATCTCTTGGAATTTTTTGAACTACTCTTAAGTTTCCTTCTTCATCCAAGCAAGTAAATGTCTTATTGTAACAGTCTAATACAACATGACGTTGGTCCAACCAATCCATACCAATGAGGCAATCATAAGAGCCCAAAGGTATGATATTCAAATCAAATTTTTTTCTCATCCCATTCATATCCATTGGACATGCCTTAACCATCTCATTAATTTTCCTTTTGTCCCATGTAACTAACTGCATCAACCAAGGTTTTCCAAGCTTGCTTCTTGGCAATTAGAATCTTTCCACCATATTAGGATCTAGATAACTATGACTAGCTCCCGAATCAATTAAAATAGGAATGGATTAGCCATTAATCTTACCATCCACTTCAATTATGTGTTATTGAAACTCAACTTGCTTGTTATCCAAGGATACGTAGGTCCTTGATACATTTCTTCCCATGTCTTCAATTTTCGCAACCTGGTGTACATTATGAACAATCCTCACTTTTTCACTTCTGTGAGGGAAATGTTTGTACATGTGATCTCCCCCACAACCCCAACATTGAATAGGTGGATGCCTTGGTATTTGCCCCATTGTCTCAGTCATTCTGGGTTCCTTGGGAGTTGGTTTTCCTTGAGAATTATTTCTGAAAAATTGTAGCTTAGTCCCATTCTTCCTCTGTTCCATCTTGCTTTTCTTCTTGTCTTCCCAAGACTTTTGGAAAGTCGACCTTCCCCTTGTTGATCATAGAGACATTTAGATCGCCTTATGGTTTCCTCCAATGTCTTGGGGTCATCATATTGTATCTTGTCACTGATAAATGATGGAAGCCCACTTAGATACCTCTGAATTTTAACTTGTTCATCCTTGATGTATGAAACATATTTCAAAAACTCTAAGAATCTTCTTTCATATTCATCTATTGTCATACTCCCAAGCTTGAATTCAAAGAACTCCTTCATTTTCTTGTCATAGTATCACTTGGTTAAGTATTTCTTTTGAAAAAACCTTTTAAACTCCCTCCAAGTAACCTTCTTCTCATCAATGTGTTGCACTTGCAAGAATTGATCCCACCACATTGATGCTTTTCCCTTTAGCTGATAGATGACAATTATCCCTTCTCCCCGCGTAGAGTAATTATGCAGCTTGGAGTACTTCCTCATGCCCAACAACCACGTCTCTTCATCTTCATCCTTCTTGTCCTCACCATCAAAGGTAGGAAGCTTGATCTTATTCATTTCTCCTTGTAGCTCGTCCACCCCAGTCCTTCTCTTATGCTTTCTGACATGAGATGGGATTGAGTTACTGTGCGCTTTCCTAAGTGAATTCTTTGGTGTGTGGTGATGATTCCTATCAACACTTCTTGTTTCTCTTATTTTACCATGAGACCTATGATTCCTTGAATTTCATGACTCTATCTCCTTATCCATTTTCTTTTCTATTATGTCCAAGTTTTGCATCAACTTGAGATTGACGCCATATTGTTGCTCCTTGGCTTTCATAAGCCTCTCATTATCAAATTTATAGAGTTGGACATATTTTTGCAATCCCTTTATGGTTTCTACCAAATTTATGCACTCCTCCTTGGGTTATGTACTATCAATACCCATACCGATATACAAACCCCTGAATTCATCATCACGACTATAAGTTTTATGTGCATCTTCCTTGCTTTTGACTTTCTGTGTTGATTATGTCCTAGTATAATCACTGTTAATTCTACAAAATGTGCAAGAAATAAGATTTGTTAGATTAATTCATTTGACTATTAATTCTGCAAAATGTGTAGGCAATAAGATTTGTTAGACGAATTCATGCGACAACTTCATGAAAATTTTGCACCATTTGTCTGAATCCTTTCTTATGATTTCTTGGACAATTTTAACATCCTAATTCAAAAATTTTGGGTGAATAATTGGACTCCTCTGTTCAACAATTTCCCATTAACTACTCCCTTGCGCAATTTTGAGTCCTGTGCAGTAAATTATGGTCATTTGGAATCCACCCAAATACCCTTTTACTCTTCCTTTCTTCTTTTTGAAGCCTATGTGTGCACTGGTACTCAACACATACCAATGTGAAATGTCAATATTTAACATATGCAAACCGCGTATCAGTATTACACATGAACCACCGGTTTTCTCCATGCAGTCCGCAAATTTTAGTGCGCACACCCGCACACCATTGATTTCTGTGCATTACCAGCGCCACACCCACGATGTCAAAATTTAGTGCGCACACTTGCACATTCTTATTTTATGCACGCCAAGGTCGTGCTGTAATTCCAAATTTGGCCACTTACCAATCTAATTTTTCCTTAAGTAGAGACTCGACCCATGTAGGCTCAGTGTTGAAACTGGAGCTCTAATACCAATCTATAACGTTCCCGAGCCTACTATTTGAGTCCCATTACCACACTTAAAAAAATTATCTGATACCAATCTGTAACATCCCCAGCTTATTGTTGAGTAATGCCACTCAAAAAATCTAGTGCACAGATTCTACACTATAACGTTAATCTACACAAGAAAATGTGAGGTAACACACACGATGCCAAGTTGGATCACGCCACACAAATTTCCTCTTCAGATACAAGTTATAATATTGGAATTAACACATAATACAATTGTGTGCACAATCATTCAAAGCACACAAGTATTTATGCACATGTAACCACTCCGAGCACATGGTTACTATTGTGCATGTAACCATTATGGTGCCACACACATATTCTATTCTCCTTGAGCATGTAGATTTCTTTCCTATGCGCACAAGCGATTCCAGCCTCTTACACACACATATTATTTCCATACGCGCACGACCATTCTAGCCTCGCCTCTGAAACTCATGACCATTATTAAAAAGTTAACTAACATGAATAATTAATAATTTTCATACTTTGCATGTGTGACAACAATACTGAATAACAACACCACACTTACATGTGAAAACAACATTATATAGAATAACAACAGTTAATTATACGCAACATCACACAGTAAGTAAACCCATATCAAACATATACAATTAAGCACACAATAATTTAAACAAACACATAAAGGATACTTATATTTTATAAAGATTCACCAATTGTGCAAACAACTCAGATGTTCCTCCTAGCCATAGACTCTATTTCTCATAAACTTTCATCAACAAGTCACCCCGAGCTTGGGCTTACACTCCATAAGGGAAAAAAAGGGTTCTTAATGCCAGGCTAAGGTATGATAATCAACATAATTGTTCGGTCCAAGGTGCTCAAACTCTGCAACTAGCCTATAGTATCTCATTCCCCACATGACTGTCCCACCCCAAGAAGTGTGTCCTTTCTCTACTTAGAAATCCCTTGGTTGCGCCACATCCCTTCCAGGGATTCAATAATAGGCCAGATAATAATTCTCAGAGCCCTGTAACTAATGCCCAACGCACCAAGGAACAATTCATAGAAAAACTCTCACCTAGAGAGAATGCTCATGGTCCTGAAAATATGCTTCTTTGACAACAAATCTCTCACCTGGAGAGAATACTCACGGTCCTGGCAAATCGCTTCTTTGACAAAAAATCTCCCACATGGATAAAATGCTCACGGGCCTGACAACCTGCCTCTTCAACAACAAAAAATCTGATTTCTAGATGGAAACTATTGTCTAATATTTTCTTGACATGTAAGGTAATGACAGTCCCCCCCCCCGTTCAGATGGTACAAATATTGATGGACAATAAGTGAATCCCCCCCAAAATACACTAAAGTTCAACCATATATTTGAATGGTCATAATTGCACACTTGTCACCTTCAAAATTAGTTTTAGCCACTTGGTTACTTGCTCCCATCCCTCATTGATCCAGGCAGATATTGGTTGCCACCCACCTATTCCAACTGGCTCCTCTTGACAATTTTTAGTTGAACACGTTCTTCTTTACTTATTTGTAAGTGTGGGTTATACACTTCCAGGGATGCTTGAATCCCTACACATCTTACAGGAGGAGACTGGTGGCCTCCCACCTAATCCAACTGGCTTATTTTAGATGTTTTCATGTCAGCACATCTTTTTGTACTTCTAGGGCCGTTTTGGGGCCCTAAACAATGTTTTTTTGGCTTGCCACAATAAAAATGCAGTCAAAGTCAAATTTTGAAGGCATAATGTGTAGTTCTCAAAAACACCTTTCCAACAAGCTATCACGCACCTAAAACATAGGTCGTATGCAAAATTTATGACCTCGAGAAGTTGAGGTACCAACTTACCCATCGAGGCCCACATGACTTTTGGTGTTTCACCTCCTAGGGTTAGGTTTTTGGATGTCTAGGGTTTTTGCATTCATGAGTAATATTTAAAAGGCCTCCGGAGCCTCATTGTAATCATTCTTCTCAGACGAATGTGAGTAGCAACCACATCTCTTCTCATATATAGCTACCACCATTCGAGCAAGTTGTTTCAATGTTGCAGTTTTACAGTTTCAACCTATTTCATTTATTCAATAGAATATATTGTTCACTAGATATCTGTGTTGTTCTCCATATCTCTATGTTTATTATATTTAGTCAGTTAATCAGTTCATTCTGCTCCTAATTCTGGATCAGGGGTATCAAAGCGGTTTGCTCTTCATTTATTTTTCTTTGTGCATGTCCCCGACAAGATCTGGGTACAAGAAGTTGGGACTCGAACCAATCAAGCCTTTGCAAGATCGACCGCGTTGAGCCCAACAACAACCCATGAGGGATGAAAAGAAATATGATGGAGTAGGAGATCCTTTTAAAATGTTTCTCGAGGAAGCCCTTACGCGACAAAGGAATGAAATGATGTATAACTTTGCACAAATCCTTCGACGACTTCCCACAGGAGAAGCATCTTCATCGAGCGACCATGCAACCCCCTTCAAGGTACATGCAAATTTTCATATTCCATTATTTAAAGGACTGATAGATGTGGATGATGTAGATAAATGGTTGAATCTGCTCGAAGGGTATTTTTTGGTCCACAATTTTTCCGATAGGGAAAAGATTACTTTTGCACTCCTCAAGGTCCTCCCCCATGTTAAGGACTGGTGGGATACTTACTCTAAGCAAAGGGACATAGAGGAATCTGCAATATTTGTGGTCGCCCCTACATGGGATTCCTTCCGAGATTGCATTAAAGAACAATACTACCCTATTGGAAGCTACGAGGACCAGTACACCAGATGGACCACCCTGCTTCAGGAAAGGGACCAGACAATACCAGATTTCACCAATATTTCCATACCTTGCACACATTTGGGTATCAAATACTCTAAGTGACATCTGGTGCTCAAATACCACATTTTTTTGCATAGATACATTCAAACATAAATGGAGTTTCTAGACAATGCCTCATTGGGTACGACTTATGGATATGTTGTCAACATCGAACAAAAATTTAAGCAGAAGAAGCGAGAGTTTGGATCTGCAAACTCCTCACAGTCGAAGCAGGGCAAAGGCGCCCCCAACCCACACAGCAAGGGAAAAAGAAAATATGGCCACTCTCAGGACAACCAGTCCAAGCCACAACACAAGAAGTGTAATGAGAAGACAAAGAAGGATACGGGAAAATGGTATGAATACTATAAAAGCCCTTGGCACAACATCGAAGAATGTCGCTCCAAGAAGTCACTCATGGCCGAGATGAAGGATTTTGAGTCAGAGGCCAATTCTGAGTCCAAATCAAATCCAGAAGGATGGAAGCAGATTATTGATTATGAACCTAGTGCCACTGTCGCTACCACCAAAGTCTAGCCAAGCGAACCAGAAGAACCAGAGGAAGGGGAACGCCTCTTTCACTCACAGATGTGGGTAAAGGGGGACCTGCTTCATTTCATTGTCGATAGCGGAAATTAGAAGAACCTAATCTCAGCAGAGGTCGTCAAGCAGTTGGACCTGCCAACAACACCACACCCACAGCCCTACACCATCAGCTAGCTTCACCAAGGAAGAGATCTGCATGTCAGCCAACAGTGTCATCTGCCCTACAACATCAAGCCTTTCAAAGACGAGGTATTGTGTGATATTTCTCCCCTTGAAGTTTGTGATGTTCTTGTAGGACAACCATATTTGTGGAAGCATCATTTTGTGTATGAGTCTAGACCCCATAGTGTTATTATTACATTGGGTAGACAATTGTACAGGATACCAGATGTAGCGCCGCCTACCGCTATTTCTTTAATCTCTGCTAAGCAATGCAGTAAGGTGATTTCACAGACCGGGAAGTTCATCTTCTTTGTGATCCATGCTCACAATAAGCAGAAGGTCGCCACCGCATCTGTGGCCTCTACACATAGCCTCTCTTTTCAGCAGAAGCAAGTGGATGAGATCGTGGAAGAGTACAAAGACATCTTCTCCTCACCCACCGGGGTACCGACGCACTGCCAAGTCAAGCATCCAATTGATCTAACTCTCGATGCACCTCTACCTAATGGACCAGTCTATCATCGCTTGCTGATGGAAAATGATGAAATTAAGTGTCAGATCCAAGAGATTCTTCAAAATGATCACATCAAACCCAACTAATCCCATTGCGAAAGCCCGATTGTATTGGTGTAGAAGAAGGATGGAACCTAGCGACTCTACATTGATTACAGAGCATTAAACAAAATCACAGGTAGGAACTGGTACCCAATTCCAAAAATTGATGACCTTCTTGACCAACTCAAGGGGGAAAAGTTCTTCAGCGAGATTGACCTAAAGTATGGCTACCACCAGGTTCCCATCGAACCAACTGATGTATGGAAGACAACCTTCAAATATAAAGAAGGTCTCTTCGAATGGTTGGCCATGCCCTTTGGATTAACAAATGCACCAACCAATTTCATGAGGTTGATGAATGATGTATCGAGACCCTTCACCAACTCTTTTGTAGTGGTATATTTGGATGACATCCTCATCTTCAGCAAAACTTGGGAGGAGCACATGCCTTCAACGGGTTTTGAGCACTCTGCGATAGCACAAGCTATATGTCAACTTGGAAAAATGTTCCTTTGGCATGAACAGGGTCCAATACTTGGGCTGCATTGTTGATGAGCATGGGGTGCATGCTGATCCATCTAAGATCCAAGTCATCTGTGACTGGCCAGCCCTGACCACACTAACCGAGCTTCAGAGCTTCTTGGGACTAGCCAGCTTCTACCAACGGTTCATGTTTGGATTCTCCCATATTGCATGGGACCTGAGACAAGTGACCAAGGGTGATGACAGGGAAAAGTTCACGTGGGGGAAGGAACAACAACGAGCATTTGATGATCTGAAGCATCGTTTATGCTCAGCTCCAGTACTCTCCTTTCTCGATCTACAACAACCATTCGAGATTGAGATTGATGCATGTGACTATGTTGTAGGCGCAATTCTCACTCAACACGGTCATCTGGTTGCATACCATAGTGAGACACTCTCAGATACTGTCAGAAAATACCCCACCTATGACAAGGAAATGTATTCCATTGTACAAGCTTGTCGTCAATAGAAACATTACATTATGGGAAAGGAGGTGATCATCCACACCAATCACAAGCCTCTGCAGTTCATACAGACACAGGGGAAGTTGCAGAATGACCGCCATCAAAATTGATCCACCTACCTGCAACAATTCCATCTCAACATCAACTATAAGACAGGGAGCACAAATCGTGTCACTGACTGGCTCAGTCGGCCTCTCATGGCTGCACTCACCACTGTGCTCCATTCTTGTGGACATGAGGCATATGAGTGGCCCCAACTTTATCAGCAAGATCCAGACTTCACCACCACCTATCAATTCTTGGGTATAGGCGTGAATGTCACTGATTTTCACATTCAGGACAAACTATTGTTCCATCTAGGCCATCTATGTGTTCTTGCAAGTGAGTGTGAAAATATGATTTGGGAAGCCCACTACAGTCGGATGGTAGGACATTTTGGTGTGGAGAAAATTGTGGTCGTTCTATAGAAACATTTTTATTGGCCAAAACTTTGACAGGACGTCAACAAGTATATTAGATCTTACACTGCCTGTGCCATTGCCAAGCCGACCATCTAGAAGCAAGGCTTATACACCCCTTTTCCTACTCTTGGGAAGCCTTGGGAATCCATCTCGATGGATTACATTTATGGCCTTCCATCCACCAAGCAAGGAAATGAAGAACATCACAATGACAGATACTTCCATCGGTTTTCGAAGATGGCCATCCTCACAACCTGCAAGAAGAACATCACAATGACAGATACTGCCAAGATCTTTTTCGAACGAGTGTGGGTCCATTTTGGGATACCACAGACCATCATCTCTGACCAGGACAACAGGTTCCTCAACACATTTTGGTCGAGTCTCTGGTCACTATTGGACACCAAGCTCACTAAATCCACTGCTTTCCACCCCCAAATCGACGACCAAAAAAAGGTTGTCAATCAGATGATTGTGCACATCCTGCGCATGTACAACTCTAAGCATAAACATACATGGCATGAGAGTCTCCCCTATGTTCAACACAATTACAACAGGGGTCTCCATAGCTCCACCGACCATAATCCATTTCAGGTGGGATGGGATTCCAACCCTTGGGTCCCATTGATGTTGCACTACCTCTTGCAACCACATAGACAAAATCTTCCCATGTTCAGTCTGAGACTGACAAAGCCACCAGATTCATTGAGCGGATTCAACACATCCGCCAATAGGTCCATGATATTTTGCAGAAATCCAATGCTAAGTACAAGCAACACCATGATCAACACAGGGCACCGCATCAGTTTCAGGTGGGAGACAAGGTCTGGTTACATTTGCAGAAATAACGTCTTCCAGGCCCCCATCAGAAGCTTGTTACGGACCTAACTCCTCACTTAGGTAGAACAATATATTCATATGTAATAAAGGTCAATATTAATAAGGCCTTGCAATAAGGTAGAATAAGTCGAATGTAAGAAGACCTAATAGAAGATTTCGCTTCTAGAAGGATCTTCCTCTAGATGGTTCTTTTGATAGACATATCTAGTATAAATAGGAGTCGAGGGTATGAGAACCCTAGCTTCGATATTATTGTAATAGATCTCTGCTCGAATGGAGGTTTCCCCCTCGAAGAGGCAAGTGAACATTTCTCTCAGAATCAAAGTGCTCTTTCTGGTGTTATTTTGATATCATTTCAGTGTTATTGTGCTGTTGGTATGGTTATATTGTTGTTTATCTACCATTTCTAGCATTTTATTTTTGTTCTGCATAATTTTTATATCTGGAATATTACAAGTGGTATCAGAGCACTTTCCTCGGCAAAAAGTTGTGGGTTAATTTTGTTTCCAGTGTAGAGATGTATTCTGACGTATTTAAGCTACAAAGATCTGTCGTTACATGCATAAACCCGCGGTTGAGGGATTCATACACACAGGAAATACAAGTGGTACTTAAGCACACATTTGTTGTCCACCCTTGTAACCCCTGTTGGTACCCCTTCGAGCGGTAGCGCATCAGACAACACCTGGATACGGATCGACCTAGATTTCCTGAAGCCCTCTTTAGATAAACTGATCGGCCGCCTGACTGCTATAATGTCACCGAGAACAACACTCGAGAAGATACTCTCTAGTACCTGGGTAGTCAGGTAGTACAGCTAAGGTCATGGTCTAGCCTCCTTAGTTGGTGCCCTGAGATATTGGGCCGAGTACTACTGTTGGACCCCACACGTATATCAGAGAGTTATAGCACAAGGCAAACCCTTGAATACCTAACCCTTGGGGACGGAAACAAAACATAAAACAGACAAGATCTATTGTCGCGCAACTGTGTTCGAGTTTCCAAATCACTACACATTTCTTCCTATTTAAGCATTTGGNAAAAAAAAATCTGGAAATTTTTGCACCATTATTTGAGACCTATTCCATTGGATTTATATCTTCTCCCTTATCACATTCATACCTATCATTTTTCAGCAAATCTTTTTACCCCACCCGCCCCTTTTCGGTTCCCTCATCATCATGGCCCATACCTATAACCAAGACTTGGAAGCTCGCTTCAATACCTTGCAATCTAATTTCACAGAGACCCAACAAGAAGTGAGACAGCTCAATGCCAATATTGTCACCATCAATCAAAACATGCATTCCTCCATTGTTGCATCAATCATCGAAATCAAATAAGACCTCAAACAAGACATGACTACCCAACTTGAATATGTCGTTTCGATGATCTGCACCAAGATGCATATCCTTGCAGATCCCCCTTTATCTGACCCACCTTTGCATACCGAAGCTGAAACTTCCTCTCATTCCCATAATTTTCAGCCCCATCACTTTTAGTGTGACCTATGCCTTCCATGGGTGGATGTGACCAAATTTTATGGCTCAAATCCCACTGGTTGGGTCACTCAAATGGAACATTATTTCTCCTTGTACGACATTACATATGATTTGGCCAAACTCTGGTATGGTGTTCTCCATCTAGATCAAGAACATTGGCAATGGTGGCAATGGAGAAAAACTTCTCGTCAAGGGTATGTTGCTTGGACACACTTTGTGGCAGAGATTTATGAATGCTTTGACATTGACACCAACAATTTAGGTTGTTTGACAAAGTTGAAACAATCTAGAACAGTGGAAGACTTTATAGCTTCTTTTGAGTGACTGGGTTTTCGTACAGAGAGCATGTCTGATGATTTTTTCTGAGAATGTTTTATCAGTGGACTCAAGGATGAGATTCGTGCCCATGTCCTCATGGCTAGGTCTCAGAGTTGGGTGGAGGCTACTAAAAGATATAAGGAAGCACAACAGGTTGTCCCTTCTCAAAACCAAAAACCCCCCCTTTATTCCTCACACTAAACCAATAAATCCCACTACTCCTTCTGCTCCACTAAAGATCCAAAAACTGACGAGGGATAAAATGGTTGAACGCCAACTCAAAGGCCTTTGTTATAATTGTGATGAAAAATATTTATGGGCCACAAGTGTAAGGAACAAAATCTTTTTATATCCATCTCAGAGGATATTTCGGAAGAGGATGTTGAAACTCCCCTTGTGTCTGAGTCACCTAAACCCACTGACATAACCCCTCCCTCAGACCCTCCCGAAGTAGAACCAGTCATTTCCCTAAATTCTCTCACTGGCTTCTCTGCTCCCCAAACCATCAAGCATAGGAAGGTCATCATTCTTGTTGATAGTGGAAGCACCCATAATTTTATTCATCACTGCATTGCCCAAGAAACTCATTGCTATATCCATGCAGTCAATAATTTCCAAATCATGATTGCTAATGGTGGCTCCATGAAATGTGGAGGGCGTTTTGAAAATGTGCGTCTCCATATTGGTGACTACCACCTGAAATCTCATATGTTTGCTATCAACATGGTGATTGTGACATTGTGTTGGGTGCAGATTGGCTAAGGACTTTGGGTCCCATTCTCATGGATTTTAAGGACTTAACCATGCAATTCGACCAGGAGGGCCAACAATATAAGTTCCAAGGCATCACTGTCGGTTCACCTAAGATCATTAGTTCCCACCGCATGGAAAAGCTGCTCAAAAAAGGTCATTCTGGCATTATTTCCCAACTCCATGCCATACAAGCAACTGAGACACCCTCTGTGCCACAAGACCTCCAATCCATCCTCTCTAAACATCAAGTGGTCTTTTCCACTCCCTAGGGACTCCCTCCTTCCCGTGGTATTCATGATCATTCCATTCCCCTTGTACCAGGAAGCCTTCCTCCCAATATCCATCCCTATCGTCACCCCTTTTCCCAAAAAAATGAAATTGAGAAAATGGTTCAAGAACTACTTAACGCAGGGGTTATCCGCCCTAGCACGAGCCCCTACTCTTCTCCTATGGTCATGGTCCTGAAGAAAGAATGTTCTTGGCGCATGTGTCTTGACTTCCGCGTCCTCAACAAACTCACCATTAAAGACAAATTTCCCATTCCCGTCATTGATGACCTCTTGGATGAATTGAGTGGTGCCCAGTTCTTTACTAAACTTGATCTTTGTTCTGGCTACCACCGGATTCATATGAAAGAGGCAGACATTCCTAAGACTGTCTTTAGAACTCATGAGGGCCACTATGAGTTTTTGGTCATGCCCTTTGGCTTGTGTAATGCCCCCTCCACCTTCCAAAGCCTCATGAATCATGTCTTTCATCCTTTTCTTCGTCATTTTATATTAGTTTTCTTTGATGATATCCTCATTTATAGCAAAACCTGGACAAACCATCTTGCTCATGTGGATCGAGTTCTCCATCTACTCTCTCAACACCAACTTTTCCTGAAATAATCTAAATTTGCTTTTGGTGCCTCATAAGTCGAGTACTTGGGTCATCTTGTTGGCAAGGACGATGTCAGGGTGGATCCTAAAACTATTGAAGCTATGCAAGACTGGCCTCACCCAAAGACTCTTAAAATTTCACGTGGAATTCTTGGCTTAACAGGTTATTATCGCAAGTTTGTTAAGAATTATGGAAATATTGCGGCACCTCTCACTGCACTCCTTAAAAAGAACTCTTTCACTTGGATTCCAACAGCTTCTTAGGCTTTTCAAATCTTGAAGATGACCATGTGAACCACTCCAGTCCTGACCCTTCCTGATTTCACAAAGACCTTTGTCCTGGAATGTGATGCTTCAGGGAAAGGAATTGACATTGTCCTTATACAAGAGGGTCGACCTTTGGCCTTTACCAACAAACTACTGTCTGAACGAAATTTGGGCAAATCAACCTATGAAAAGGAAATGTTGGTTATTCTACATGCCATTGATATTTGGAGCCCTTATCTATTGGGGCAACACTCCCAAATTAAGACAGATCATCAAAGCCTCAAGCATTTTCTAGAACAACGCATTTCCTCCCCAGAGCAACAAAAATGGGTGACTGAACTCTTTGGATATGATTATGAGATCATTTACAAGAAAGGCAAAGATAATGTGGTTGCGGATGCACTTTCCCGGAAATATGAAGATGAAGGATCCCTTTTTTCTCTCTCCTTCATTGTATCGGATTGGCTCCAAGTCGTTCGCCAGGAATGGCTACACGATCCCAAAAGTTCGCATCTGATACAAGAATTGCAATCCAATTCTCCAGTTTCCCCAAGGTACTCTTGGCTCTGTTAGCGTTAGAAGTCACTCCTGGATTGCTTGCAGGAGCAGAGCCCAACGCCCATCAGTTTTATGTCACTATTTGTTTATGAAGCGTGATCAGATGGAGATAATGGCTCTAGGAGGTATCACTCTAACTCAGGGACTGAGTCTGGTACATAAGGACAGAGGAGGTCTGGAATCCTAACTTCAGCCAGTGTGTTGATTTAAAGATGAATACGTGGAAGACTTAAAGAAAGTGAACAAACGGCTCTGGGCATCAGGATTGCAGTGGTTTATAGAGGAAAAACTCTGAAAACAAGATCCTCCTGGTTCAGGGCTTCAAGAAACTGAAAGAGGACTTGACTGGATCCTCCAATTCCAAGTCGTTCAACGTTAAGGAAATTACAGGGACTGATTAGAGGCTCTATAACTATTACAATGATCCATTACAACATCATCCTATAATAGTTACAGCTCGACTGGATCCTCCAATTCCGAGCTGCTCTAACACAGTGTAAACAAAGATATGATAGAAACTGGCATTCATAAGGCAAGAAGTCTCCAAAGCTC
>ML795140.1:285533-316792 GCA_009831015.1 Picea engelmannii
GGTATTTATGCTATCAAATTTATATCCATGAAGCAAACTATGCAAGAATGAAGGCTGCGCAGAAACCAAACATTTTGAAACTAAGTTCTGTAATAGAAGTAAGAAGAATGCCACCCACTATGGGTACCAAGGACCACCATATGCGCATATCAAATGCCTTTCTCCACACTAGCCATTGAAGAAATACTGTTTTCACAGGAGTAAAAGATTTAATTGTCTGCATGGCAGAAACAGGTATGTAACGCAGGTTCACATTCCCCAGCACAATATTGATGCAAAAGACAAATGGCATAGGGAATATCCGTCTCCAGAGATCTTCGGGATCAACTTCAATCAATGGCTTCACCTTAAAAACTTTAATAGCAATATATGAACATACATTCCCTCGACACCTCTGACAATTTCCAGTTCTTTTCTCATTGGGTCGAATATGATATTGACCCTTGGGCTTAGCTCTCTTCGTAGCCATTCGGGCCATCAGTAAATTTCCAGCAATCCCAGCGCTTGCAGTAAATTTCGTCACATCAAATACCTCGCCTCTAATAGCTGATCCAGTGCAATCGGGATCAGCTGAGCCAGTCATATCTAAATATGTCTCATCACAGCTTAACACTAGTATTTTGTTACAGTGCTTGTGCAGAATGTCATAGAATTGATCAGCAACTTCTTCATATGCTCCAAAATCATAAGGAAGAATAACAAGATGTGGGCACAAAGCCTTTGCATCCCTAACAGACATTCATGCCCTGATGCCATAGCCCCAAGCGGGATAGTTTGCAGAAGAGATTTCAGCAGTTCCTTCAGGATTATCAAAGTGGCAAACGGCTACAGTTTTCCCATCTAATTCAGGACGATTTCTGATCACAACTGATACAAGGAAGCAATCACTCCAAAGAATCACACCCACAACGCTCTACAAACCTCAAATCCCACACAATCATTCTGCAGTAGAGGGCAGAGGGGATGAATGCAACAGGAAAAAAAAATCACACCCACAATGTAATCACACAATCAATTTGCAATATAGGTTAGAGGAAATGAATGGCACCTTAGATTGCGTTTGGCTTTTTCATACAGCCAGTGCATGTGTGATGGTGGAACCATCTCATCCCGAGAGACAGATAGGAGACTACTAGTTGGGAATTATAAAAAGAGAGATGCCCATTTTAAGAGAACCTCTCCAAAATTTTCCTCAGCACTTAACAAATCATAAGATAAAAGAATATAAATTTTGTTTCCACTTAGTTTACATGCAAATGTGATAGGGTAAATATTTTGTAAGATGCAGACAAACGAATTTCTTTCTTTTTCGAATATGGAAACCACACATAGAAAACTTCCAGAAATAAAGAGAAACATCTATATGTTACTTCAAACATCATACAGATTTGATAAACCAGTATTCATAAGAATTTGCAGAGAAAAAAATAGAACTTATATGCTGAATGATGTAGACCAGGCAACTCGCTGAGCTATTCCACCCAACCATTGGTAGTTTGTTGTGGACACCACCCTCTAGCAAAGCTATGATACCACCAGGATGAAGAGACAATGCAGAAAACTTAGGGTAGTCTCTCCATCTTAGGGACGAAGATTATTAACCAAATATTTCGTTGTTGAGTTTTTGAGGATAGAGCAGTTCTTTGGCACTCATGATACTTGCCCCACACAACACAAGGAGGTCTTCCTTCGTTGCTCAACACTCACTCATTGCTCAACACTCCCTCAGAAGTATCCTTCTTCCAGTGCTATTTAGTGTGTGCTTGGAAAGGTCCACGTTGATGTTCCTCAATTCTAGCAAAAATAATCTTTGTTCTTGGCTTTTCCCAGAGCTCTCAGTTATGGCATACTTTTTTTTAGCAAGAACTTTCATTTTTCCTTCTCCCAAAAATCAACTCCTCTTTTCCATAGGATTTTTCCTTCTTGTTACATGAGTGAAAAATGGCAAGAGAGTCCTAATTCAACAATGTAGGAGAGACAACTTGCTAATTTTTAGGAAATGATGACATAGATTGAGTAATTTGTTTCCTCCACTCCTCTTAACCTCTTTTAAATGTGCAAACTCAGATTTTGAAATAAGTGAAAGTTCAAGGTAACATAAAGTGGACATTTTTAGGCATAAACCTTCCTTAAACCCCTTCACCTTTTCTCTCTCCTAGTATCATAACTCTTTTAGGTGCTTTGCTCTCTCAACCTTGATCTTTTTTTTTTTATTAACTGCCGAATAAAATACTTACAATATTCAAGAGGGTCAAATGAGAATATTAAAATATAGTTGTCTTTTTTCATACAAATCTTTGAACTCTAGAGATGGACACATTATAACTCACTCTACTTTTAAAAAGTTAAGTACTCTCAGTGTTAAAAAGTGATATTGTAGATTTTATTATTTGCATTTTTTTCTTATAAGGAAAATTTTTGCATATATAATTTTGTATATTTTATAAGTAAATATATATATATTTTTTTAATATATATATTTTTGTTTAGGATATAATTTTTTTTCTAATTGTTGAGGTTTAAGATCATATTAGGTCAATAATTCATGAATAAGTCATATATAGCTTATCAACAATCAATTCTTTCAAAGTAGAATTTGAATCCAAATAAAAAGAACAATAATTACTCCTCTCAACCACTCTTATTACACTCAATTGAAAACTGTCTTTATATCTTTATATAAATCCTGCATTTAAAATAATGTTATGTATAAATCCTGCATTTAAAGTAATGTTATATATCTCATTGACTTGTAGTTTAGTTTGAACAAAGATAACATACTCTACAAAGTATTTAGCTATTTATGTTGCACACAACAACGAGTGGAATAGAGTGGTTGTTCAATCCCAACATAGAGAAAAGACAGAGCTTCAACCAATATGACTTCAACTATATAAGGAGAAGCCGCAAGAGATGAGTAAGCATTTTGTCATACATAGTGGCAAAGAAATTCAAGGAATGCAAAAAGAATTTGTTGAAAGTGATTTCACAACCATGAACTATGGATGATTTCTTAGGAAGCATGGATGAATGGGAAATTCAATGTGATCCATTCGGTGGATGGCATAAAACTAGCAAAACTAATACTTGGTAGCAAATTACTTTCACACGTAAGAGATGTACAACTTCTTTAGTAGACGCTGAGATTCTATTCATGGTAGTAATCTCGTACCATATACTGGACTTTGGATTTGCTGGAGTGTAGGAGCAGTAAGGAGTTTAGTCTGGTCAGGAATAAACTGTGAGCAAGAAAAATGGTCCACTCGGAGGTAAAAGTAGTGAAAGCAAGCCAGGACTATCAGAGATGGAAGGCTGAAAGAATTGAAGAAGTTTTTTCTGTTAGGTAGAGAATAAGAGTAAAGGTTGAGCCTACATGTAGACTGAGGAAAAGGAAGGAAACCTCCCTAGACCTAGAACAGAACCTGGAAAGGAATTTTTGGAATCAAGGGATTGGTACAAAAATGTTACACTAGTTGGAGAATTGCACACCATGACTAGGTAGGTAATAGAAAAGGAGTAACCATTGCAAATGGCAAGGAGAAGAAAAAGAAAACTTTGATGGCCGGGGTGCAAGGTCCCAACTCTTTAATAAGAAGAAATAACATGTATTCCCTAGCTTTTGAGTTGAGAATGGAGTGCATGATTCTATGGTATAGCTGCTGGATTTGGAGTTGAATTTGAAGAAAATGATAGAAAATTGGACAAAATCCTCAAGAAAAACAATATTTGCTTTAAGGGAAGACGAATATAGGGAAGATGGGAGACCAGGAGGTAGAGGGATAATTAAGGATCCATTTACAGTTGGCAATTTTTTTTTTTTGAATTTGTTAGCAAATTACAACACTTTGAAGGAGTAAACATGAGCTTAGATCTTATCCTTCAAATTCTAAGTTGTGGCTATTAAATTCGAGCTTGAAAGTAATTTAGATGAAGCACATAGTAAATGGAAACGAACCTTCCAGAAGCGAGCCAAGGCCTCGGGAAAGCGAGACTTCAAGAAATGTAGAATAACCAAAAAGCTTAGGTGAGGGTAGATTGCTATCCTTGGCAACATTTTTCTGTTTTGCTAAGCATAATGGAACCTCTAACTGATCTGAACCTTTATGGTTTTAACTTTCTACTATTTAGTACATGTTAAGGCCATTAGAGTTCTATCATGATCTGGTAGAAGGGCCTCTTAATCCCACATGTCTTTCCTTGACAGTCTAGTCTAATAGGGAGATAAATACGACTACCATTATATGTGTCAAAGCATGATTATATCATATAATATAATGTTTTCTTCTGCGAAAAAATCATCATGAATCAAAGATGAGTCGATCTGGTAAAACCACAACATGGTTAGACTTTCTAGTAGGCAATCGATCATCTCTTTTCAAAAAGGGTCTTTTGGGTCAACTTGTTTCAAGATACTTGCCAGCTTGGTAGCCAACCCACATAGTACATTATATATGAAAGAACAAAGAGGTCTTTCAAATGGCAAAAATTAAAAAATATCATATCATCTAGGTTGATTTAGGCCATAGAGTACATTATATATGAAAGAATAAAGAGATCTTTCAAATACCAAATTTTAAAATATCACATCATCTAAGTTTAATGCCTAAGTGTGAAAATCATGATTTTTTTGAAAATATGAAGAGTTGAAAGAATGCAAACAATTAAAATTACACTTCAATTTAAAGTTTGAAATAGAATAAAATATCCCTCACTATTAACATGTTTAGAAAATGACAAATAATGTATTAGTAATCTAATCCATTTTTTTTAAAATTTTAATATCCCTTTGCTATGATAAGAAAAAGGAAAGGAGACAAGGCACAACCTTGTCTCAGGGCTTTGGACGACCTAAAGAAAGAGGACGAGGAACCATTTATTAAAACTGCGAATGACGTTGAGTCAATACATCTCACTATCCAATTGACAATGTTTAAATTCATTCCCATTTGGATCAAGGCAAGTCTCAAGAATGTCCAGTTGACTTTGTCATAGGCCTTAAATAAATCGTTTTTTAGGACAAAGGATGACACTTTTTTGGTCTTTAGGGAGTGCAGGGCCTCTTGGGCCAAAGAAACATCATGAATTTTCCTTTTAAATAGGAACCCAAATTGTTCCTAAAAAATAAGGTCACTTATGATCGGTTTAAGCTGATTGGCTATAATATTAGGTATGAGCTTGTATATCAGGTTACAACAGGATATTGGTTTGGAGTCCTCAAATGAGAACACCTTTTTTTGGGGGGATCAACGCCAGGAAAGTCTTATTGAAGGTGCCAAGGATTTTTCCAAACCTTTGCGATTCTTTGACCACCTTAAGTAAGTCATCTTTTATTAGATCATAGAACCCAAGGAAGAACTCCATTGAAAGTCCATTTGGACCCATACTCTTACATTTTCAAAACACTTTTAGTGTGGTGAAGATTCCCCCCTCCAAAATATCCGCTTAAAGGGACTCATTCATCTCGTCTATGTGATAGTTCTAGGGAAAAGCTCAACCACCTTTAATATTTCCTTGATAGGGAAGTCAAGGGGTTCTAAAAAAAGACTTGAAAAATAACCAACCCCAGCTCTCGCAATCTCAACAAACGAGGATACCAACTGACCCTTTGAATTTTTGATTTCAGCTATTGAATTGCAATTCTTTCGATGATTTGCATAACTGTGAATTTTTTTAAAGTTATTGTCACCTTCCTTAAGTCATATTGCCTTGCTTTTTAGGCGTCACTTAGATTCCTCTAAGGCCAAAAGTTCAAGTTTCTTTCTTAACAATTCTCCTAACTTTGTTTCTTCCTCCTTTGAGAGGGAGTCTGTGGGCTTCGAAATCAACAAGTCTACCGGCCTATTTTTGACCTCTCGAGAAGAGCGAGGTTTTTTCTGTTGAATTCACAGGACCAAATCCTAGAAACCTGTTTGATTTTTTCTATATTGTTTGCCATTTGTTGCATAAAAGAGCATCCAAGGATTTCTCTGAGATGTACCCATTCATCAACAATGAGTTTCCTATAATCACTTTCCTTCAACCAATCCTAATTGAATTTTAAGGAAGAAGGGGGATTGAAACCGCACTTTGAAATATTTAAAATTATGGGCATATGATTTGAGATACCTTGATCCATATTATTTTTGGCATGAAATGAGAGGGGGGATATAATAAAGAAATCTACAGAGATATATCAGATATATAACCATAAACACATAGATACATTAATACACAATTTCTATTAATGAACGAAATGTTCAAAATTGTAGAAATACAGAGTGAAAGACTCGCTATTATGGTGGCAGCTTATCTCTGAGAAGAGATGTGACAACTACGCTAATTCACAAGAAGATGATTGTTACAATGAGTCTCCAAAATCCTTTTTAACATAAAGAAAATTCAAAACCCTAACCCCGGAAGATGAAAAGCCAATAGTTTTTTGGACCCCGTTTTGGGTAGTTTGGTGTATCAACTTCTCGAGGGTGTAACTTTGGCATACGATCTTCGTTTGGGGTGCATGATAGCTCGTTGGATTTTTTTTGATGAGGAGCTTCATTTCACAGGCTCAATCATGGCTCAAGTGATCATTGAGATGCCCGATTGCAAAAAAACATCGTTTAGGCCCTCAAAATGGCCTCGTAAGTTTAGGACCCAAAAAACTGCTAAAAATAGTAAATTGCCAGAAAACTGTTTTGAGCTAGTTGGAATAGGTGGCTGGCCATTGATATCCACCTGGATCAATCATCCCTCTTTAGGAAGAAATGGTATCCATTGCGTTGAGTTCCCAGGGGAGAGGGGGAAGCATTTGCTGAATTTGAACCTTGGTGTGCTACTTGCCTTGCTGGAGAAGTTGCGTTGCTTGGCTTGTGGAAGGTTGCCAAGAACTTGATGTTGGAAGGGTTGGACCTTTTGAACCAGTTGGGCTACATGAGATGACTGTGTGTAGAAGGAATCTTTGCACTTTACTTCAATCTTGTCGACTTGCTTCTACTGGATATAAGGTGCTTGGGCTGAGGCTGCAATGGTTGCAGTGTCCTGTTCACATTTTGAACAGATCGTAAAGAAGATGAATGTTGTAGTGTGAGATATTACTTTGCGGCATTGTTTAGGTAGGATAGTAGTAAGAACTAGCTTTGGTATCCTGTAGAGATGACCCCCCATAGTAACAATGACACTATGGGGTCGAGACTCATAAATAACATGTGCTTCCACATATATGGTTGCCCAAAAGAAAATCACAGACATCTAGCGAGGAAACATCACATAATACCTCATCCTTGAAGGGATTGTTGTCGTATGACAAGCGACACTGTTGGTTGACACATATATCTTGTCCCTGACGAAGCCACCCAATGTTGTATGGTTGCGGGTGTGGTGTTGTCGACAATCCCAACTGTTTGGCGACCTCTGTTGAGATGAGGTTTTTTTGGCTTCCGCTATCAAAAATAAAATGCAGAGAGGTCCCCTTCACCCACATCTATGAATGAAAAAGGCACTCCCCCTCTTTAGGATCCCCTGTTTCTTCTAGTTGAATTGTTGCAGTCATGACAGTAGCAAGGTGGTCTGCGTCGATGATCTGTCTTCTCCCTTTATTTTTTGAATCAGATTTTGAATTAGGGTTCAACTCCTTTTCTTTGAACTCGACCACCAATGATTGTTTTGAGCGACATTCATCAGTTCGTGCCAAGGGATTTTGTGGAAATCACACCATTTTCTAGTGTCCTTCGTCTTTTTGTTACCCTTCTTTTCGTGTGGTTTGGACTGGTTTTCTAGAGGTTGGCTATTAGGGTCGTCTTTACCATACTTTGGTTGTTGTACATTTGCAGACCCGAACTTCCGTTTGTTCTAGGGCCTAAATTTTTGTTTGATTTTGAGAGCATATCGATAGGCAACTTCTAGTGATGAGATGTCCAGAAAATTCATTTCGGTTTGGATGTACCTATGCAGAGCCCCGCGATAATTTAGAACTAGATGCTGCTCAAAGTCTTTGATACCCAACTTGGTGCACAAGGGATGGAAAGTATTTGTGAACTTCGACACTGTTTGGCCCCTCTCTTGCCGTAGTGTGGTCCATCTCATGTACTGGTTGTCATAGTTACCAACAGGGTAATATTGTTCTGTGACCACATCCACAAAAAAATTCCAAGTGGGCCCGACTCCATATATTCCAGACTCCTCTATGGAGCTTTTCTCCCAGTAAGTTTCCCACCAATGTTTGATATGGGGGAGAGCCTTAAGGAGTGCAAAGGTGATATTTTCCATGTCAAAAAAATTGTGAACAAAGAAATAACCTTCTAGCAGATTTAACCATTTTTCTAGAGCATCTGCATCTATTTGACCTTCAAATACGAGAATATCAAAATATCGAAGTTTCGCGGTTTTTGTTATTTAGATTTGTTGGAATACTCGAAGTGCGAAGCTTTGAAGCGATTGTTAAATATTTTCTTTTAAAACTCAGGCAACTTCTAAACTTTGAAGATCATTAGGACCATTTGATCAAATTAGAGTAACTCATCAACGATAGATGTTGTAAGCGCCTTATTGATAAATAACAACCAATGGATTTATTTTAAAAATAAAAGGCAATTCTCTAAGTTTTTTGCTTTTTGGGTAATTTTTTTTTATTTCTAAGAGGTAAAATCTAATGTTCAAAAGCTCAAAATTATACGTGTTCTAACATAGGCTCCATCTGGGGATTGTGGCTCCCTGTGAGGCGCAAAAGAACCATAGACCAAGTGATTTTATTGGGTAAATGGAGTCATTATTGCTTTTTGAAAAACATTTTCTAAGATTTAATCATACATAGAAAAATAAAATTTTCCAAGTCTCAAAACCTTCAAAACATACTTAATGATAGATATCAAGTTAGGATAATTAAAATTTCCTTTTCTTAAAATTGATTTCGGAATTGTTTAAGATAATCAAAATAATTTTAACTAAAACATCAGTCTTCGACCGAATTTGTTCGCTTCAAGGTTAAGCAGATGTAACAAATTTATTTAGGGAATCCCTAGTTGGTTCAGCATGTAAATATCACCGGAAAGAGAACTAAATAACAGAGTATGATACATAGATATGTATGACAACCTTACAAATATCATAGATATTTTTTCACTGCCAGTGAGCTTGTTCAGTACCCCGATGAATTATCTACTTCTCCCATTGAATTTCCTTTCACCACTTCAATTAACAAAATTGTGTTTCACTGAGATGAGGGAAATCGATATATGAATTTCTTTTCATCATCTCTTTTGGACAAGATAGGGGCAATCAAATTATGAATTTCCTTTCACCATCTATCTTATATTTTAATCTTTTGAAGTGGGGGCAATCAATTTGTATGTAACATACAAGGGATGATATATGTTTAAAATATTTAGATTGAAAAGAAGGTTCGTCAACAATTTTAAGAATACTTTGAAACTAACTTTCTTCCAATTTTCAATACACCTTCACCTATATGAGATTTTTTTTAGGAATTTTAATTTTTTTAGGGGTCAACCTTGAGCGAATTTGTCTGTCTAAGATATGATATCAGAGCTAAAATTAACAGGATTAGCCTAGACATACTTTTTCAATTAAAATCAAAGGAACATAAATATTTTCGCCTGATCTTGTTTTGAAAATATGTTTTTAAGTTTTTAGAGTCAAGGTAATTTTCTTCATTTTTATGAAGACTAAAAGGAGGAGAAAGGAAAAAGAAAATATGAAATGGATAAAATTTGGGGATAGGTAAAAATAACCCGAATCAAAGATTCAAAGGATCTGAAACAAAATATCCTAATCCCACACGAGTTTGTGTCTTTAGTTCAGACTTCTTTCGAGTTTATTTATTATTATTTTTATTTTCATTTCAGAGATGGCTTTAGAATTTATCAGCATGACACTTCAAGTTATAATTTTATACATCTTTGATTTTTAGGTCAGGTGATAATAATATCATGAGAAAAACTTCCTTCACATTCAATTCAAAAAGAATTTTTAAATTTTATTTGAACTATAAGAAGGGTAGGGACTCATACCTTATTTTCCTTTTGAATTCTTAGCAAGGTGGATTATTTATTTATCACCTATTTTTAGAGAAATCAAATGCTTGAAAGATGAGTGTTGGGTTTTTGTTTAGCCTCATCTCTTGTTCAACAAGATCTATTCTGCAAAAGGAATGAAATACAAAATATCAGATAATATCGTAGAATAGAGATGATATGTGATACACGCATTTTTTTATTTTTCGTTTTAATGATGTCAAGAAATCATAAATTTATTGAAAATATTTACAACACATGATCAAATGACTCAAATAATTTACCAAAAGAAAAGAAAATTTGAAAATTAAAATTTCCGATGTCAATCCAATCCGATATATACAATGGAAATCTAAAATGTAACTACTGCACGAAATGTTTTAAATAGCGCCTGTTGATAGGGGCCTTGAGAATCTCTCCATTAATATTTTCCAGCGAGAATGAGTTTTTTCCCTCAGTAGTTGCAATTTTGAAAGGTTCGAACCAGAGATGATCAAATTTTCCATGTTTCTGTAAATTCTAACCTTGTACAATATCTACTGCAAACCGATATTCAGAAAAGAACAGAAAAGATACAATGGCAAATACAAACATTACACAGAGATTTTTCACCTGGAAACCCAAACCGGGAAAACCAACATATATTATATATTCTTACATTGTGTTACAATACAATATACATATAGGAGCCAACGACATCCAAAACCCTAACCTAATGACCTGGATTAGTCCAAAACCCTAATTCCTTAACCGGAAATAGAAAACCATCGGCAAAAAACCATGTGCCGAAAAACCACCTAATATCATGTGGTCCCGAAAATATGTCGGCTCGACGAAAATATGTCGGCCCGAAAAAAATATAACACATACTCAACAGTTTCCCTGCATCTTCCTTTCTAGCGTTCCATTTTAAAACTAAATCGCCAGGAAGAACTCTTTGTCTTTATCTTTTTTTTTTTTTATCAAAAAGGGATTTCTTATGATCCTGGTTCTTCACTCGCATCCTGCTAGAGTTTCATCACAGGAAGGGCAAGATTAATAGGAAGAATAACATTAGTACCATAGACTAATTGGAAAGGAGACATACCTATAGATTTTTTGGTGCCAATTCGATTTTCCCATAAGGTGTATTTTAAGTGTATATGCCAAGCTTTTTTGTTTTCTGTCAAAACTTTCTTGATTATAACCATCAAACTCTTGTTAGATGATTCAGTCAACCCATTTCCCTAAGGATAATAAGCTGTAGAATGACCTAAAATAATATTTTATTTCTGACAAAAATTGATCATTGCCATAGATTTAAAAGCCTGAGCATTATCAATAACTATTTTCCTAGGACAACTAAATCTTTCTAGGTTGTTTTCTTCCAAATTTTTTATCACTACTGAATCTGTAGCATTCCAAGTTGGAATGACTTCCACCCATTTCGTAAAATAGTCAGTAGCGGTCATAATCCATATGTGTTGAGCACTTGATTGTGGATGAATTTCTCCAATGAAGTCTAGGCCCCATTGTTGGAAATGAGCTTCAACTTTTATTGGAATTAAAGGTAAGGTAGGAAGATTTTGCTTACCAACAAATAGTTGGCATGAATTGTAAGCTTTGACCCTTGCATTCACATCAGTAAACAATCTCGACCAATAATATCCTGCCCTTAAAATTTTGTAAGCTGTTTCTCTCCAGGCATGATGTCCTCCACATACTCCATGAAATTTGTCAATGACACCTTCTATTTCGGATTCTATCAGGAAACATAACAGGAAACCCAAAGGGTCTTTCAAGTATAACTTGCCATCAATAATGCAATACTTAATTGCATGTAACTTCAAAGTTCTTTCTTTTGAAGGAGTCATGTCACTTGGACATTGAAGAGTAAGGAGATATGTAACAATATCACTGTACCAAGCTGACGAGGAAAAAATTTCTTCAATCTGAATAATGGGTGCTTGATCATCAATCTCCTCTATATCTAGAAGATAATCATGTGATTCAAAGTTATTTATTCCAAGCGCTCTGAAATTTGATTCAACTAACAACCTTGCCAGACCTTGACCTTTCACTAGTTTGGTTGGTTTCACTTCTAAATCAAACTCTTGAATTTTAGCCAACTATCTACCTCTTCTTCCATCACTGTCTTGCTAAACCAAGATATCTTTAATTGCATTTGTTGGTACATAAGAAATTATTTTCGAGTGCAAGACATATGTTCGGAAATCCTTTATAGCCTTCACCATCGCATACGCTTGTTTTTCGAGAATGTCATATCTTTGCTCTACATCTCCGAGGCTTTTGCTGAAAAAGGCTATTGGCTATTCAAATCCTTCATTCTTTTGAAGGAGCACTATTGCAACAATATGTTCAGAAGCAAAGGAGAAGATTACGAATTATTTTGTATAGTTAGGACTTACCAATACTGGTGCTTCTCCTATGGATTTCTTAACACGCTCGAAAGATGCTTTGGCTTCTGCAGTCCATTTTACTTCGATGTCCTGTTTTAGCACATCTGTAATCAATTTGATTATTTAAGCAAATTTAGGAATAAATCTCCTCAAAAAATTGATCTTTCTAAAAAAAGATTGAATCTCTTTTCTATTTCTAGGAATATTAATCAGGTCAATAGCCTCAACTCGTTTAGGATCAACTTTAATTCCATCTTTTGAAATTATATGTCCTAAAAGTTTACCTTCCTGCATGGCAAAGTGTGATTTTTTTGGGTTTAGGGACAAACCAAACTTTCTGCACTTTTCAAAAGTTTGTCTGAGGTGCACCAAATGTTCTGCATCAAAGTTAGAAAAAACTATTAGATCATCTAGATAAATAACAACAAACTTATGTCTCTCACCAACGAATGCAGTATCCATTGCTCTCTGAAAAGTTGCTCATGCATTCATTAAACCAAAAGGAATTTTATCATACATGAAAGTTCGCCATGGAGTAGTAAATGCAGTCTTTTCTCTATCATCGATCATAGAAATTTTGTTATCCCCTACCACCTTTCTAAAACATGATCCATTTTTGGGAGGGGGTAGTTATCTTTAAGAGAAGACCGATTTAGGTTCCTAAAATCAACACAGAGTCTTATCTCACCATTTTTCTTCCTAGCATGGACCAAATTGGCCACCCATTCAGAGTATCTGAGGGGAACAATGATTTTTGCATCAAGGAGATTTTTAACCTCCTTTTCTATTACTGATAGAAGAATTGGGTTTATCTGTCTAAGATTTTGCTTAAAAGGATTAATGCCATGTTTTAAGGGAATCTTGTGTTCAATAACAGAAGTATCATAAGTTTTTAAATCATCATAATACCATGCAAAAACATCTTTATATTGTTTAAGTAACTCAACGTATTTACTCTTTATTTGAGTCGGAAGATATTTAGAAATTTTGACCATCTTGGGATTTTCATTTGTTCCTATGTTACAATATTCAACCTCTTCAGGTTGAGGTCGCAAAGTAGACTTTAAAGGTATATCATCTTGGTCAAATAAAATTTCCATAGGGATAAGACCTCTGGGCATCTGATTGTTTTTAAGTAAGAGCATGCAGTGATTTGCAATTTTATCTTGGAACTTTTCTGGATTTTCCCCTTCCTACATAATCCAAGCATGATCATTTTGATTTTCTTGATCTATGTGGGTCTCAGAAAACTCATCTACCATTTCCAGGAACTGCTTGATTTGTTCATCATCTTCAAATACTTTCCAGTGTTTAACATTGTTTGGAATTGAAGGTCTATGTTTCATCTCGATATGATACTTCAACATCAAAACAATAGGTGGTACGAAAGTTGCAACAACTTTGGATAAAGAGTCAGCTTGTTGATTTTGCATTTTGGGAATAGAGTGGATGTTAAAAGACCAAAAGAAATTCTCTATGAGATCCTAGGCACAATTTCTATATGACCTCAATCTCAGATGCTTAGCTTGTTATTGTTGTTTTATTTGTTTTACAATTAGCTCAACATCACCAAAGACTATCAAATGCTTGATTTTTAGTTTTCTTGCAGCTTCTAATCCTAAAACTAAAGCTTCATACTCACACATTATTGGTATAATCAATATCCCATCGTAATCTATAATAAAAAGGAATGTAATACTCATCACCTGGTGCCACAAATAAAACTCCAGCTCCCGCTCCTTCGCAAGATGAAGCACCATCAAAGAACATTTTCCACATCACATCTCTAAAATTCATATTTTTTTTTGAAATTTCTATTTTTTGATTTTCTTCTTTTATACATTCTTCAAAATCGTCATCTATGGATAATATACAATTACCTAAATCTTGATCAACAACATAGATTGGATAGTTATTAGGATTTTGAGGGCCACTTACAATATAAGTCAGTCTAGTTTCTCTGTACAATCGAGTAAACTGTCCACCAAAAATTGGAATTGTAGCATACGTCATGTCTAACTGAACCGATCCTCCTAGCTTGGCACCCCAAGATCTGGATAGAAGCATGCCATACTTGGCAGGAACATCAACACCAACCACATCCATATGAATACTTTTCACAGGAACATGAGCAAGATTTACAACTAAATCTTTAATCATACCTCGACACTTAACCTTTCTAGAATCAAATGAGTATAAATATTGATAAGGTCTGGTAATTTCAAGGCCCAATTTTTCCATGATAATCTTAGGCATTAAATTATGCGAAGCTCCTGAGTCTAACATGCAATTGTGAAGTAAATGATCGTGCACAGTCAATGTAATATAGAAAGGATAAACATAATCCTTACTATTTTCAATGTGTGGTCCAAACATGATTGTAGGTTTCTCATCCTGCAAATTGATAACATCGGCTTGACATTCAACATTAGAAAATTTTATTGCTTTTGCGATTTTCTTTTTATAGATTGGATTTCTAGCAAGTTCAACCAGAGGCATTGGAATTTTAATTTTATTCAGTTCATTTTCTAGATTGAAAGTTCCAATTGATTTTTCAATTTCCCCGGTCTTAACTTCTGCTTCTTTATTTTCTAGCTTCTTAGCCAGTACTGCTTTCGTTTCAACTTGCTTTATTCGGGCAGCTTGCGTTTCAGTTGATGGTTTTGTAACTGTTGCCTCATTTTCTTTATTTCGTGATAATTTTTTTTTTGGTGGAATATTTGTAATTTTTTTTTCTCTTGGCCTCGAATCATATTTATGTTGAAGCTCAACCATTATTGAATGAATGAGCCCTTTGTATGTAGAGTCTCCCAAATTGTTGATATTTTCATCATCATTAAACAGAGATTCCAGATCCAAGGATTTCTCATAATCCTATTTGGTTAGGTGAGGCTCAAGATCATCATCACTGAGGTTGTTTAGATCTTCATCTAATTCATCATAATCTTGCACCTCATCTCTCTGTATGAAATTCTTAGTTTTAAAAGGAGATTGAATCTTTTGTTCCTCATTTTTTATTTTCATTTGTTGTCTCTGAGGATTAGGATTTCTCCTGAATTGATTTCTAACATATGGATCAGGTTTGGATGTTTCCATTTCCATCCTAGAAATTTTGTTCGATAAATATTTAATAAATTTTTCCATCTCATCCATTTTTTCCTTTGCAGATTTTCCAGATCCAGAGGGCCCTGCATGTTCTTTAAAACACTTGGGTTCTCTTGTTCCCATCTCAACTTTAGTTTTCAACTTCCCGGATGCCATCGTATTTGATTCAATCTCTATAGCATCATCTTTCATCCCTGCTAAAGTATTGGATCTTCTTTCTCTCAAAAGTAGAGCGAAATCAGAATCAAAAGCTCCTACAAAAGTGACTTTTGCAGCGGGTTGGGAAGGTTTAACTTCAACTGGGATTTTATGATAAAGCTTATTAAACCTTTGAATGAATTCTAGGAATTATTCATATGTCTTCTTTCTCAAGGCTCTGAATTCGGTTAAGTAATAAAGATGATCTTTTTTCTCACCCCATTCCCTTATAAAGGAAGTTTCTAGATCATTATATGATGGTATAGAACCTACTAGAAGTCCTCTTAACCAAGTTATTACACGTCCTTCAAAATTTAGTACCAACAGTCTCATGTAAAAATCCTCTTGCTCAACACCAAGAATATCAACAAATTGATTGAAAAAGGCTATATGTTTTGTTGCCGTTAAATTCCCTTCTCCCGTGAATTTAGGGAGGCTCTTCATGTAATTTTCAGGTAAATCATGCATGATAGCACGAAGAACTAAGGGAGACTATCTAGCAACGACCTTGGAAAAGATCCTAGGGGGTTGAGCAGGTATATTTGCTTGTCCACCAACCCTTGCACCTCCGACACCTCCAACACCAACACCTCCAACACCGACCATTGAAAGTCTAGGAGATAGAATTCGAGGACTAAATAGGAGATTATCAAAAACTTCAAAAGACTGATCTACTGATCTTTTGACTACTTTGGGATGGTGTGAATGAAGTTCAGGAAAATGATTGTGAGGAGATGGAAGATCTAGATGAGGGGGAAAAAGAAAATTTGATCCCGGTTTCTCAGATTTACCAGATGTATAGATAGGAGAAGTAATAGGTGATGAATCTGAGTATAAAAAATAATTTATAGGGTTTTTGGAAACATAAACTTTTACTTCAGGAAGAGAAATAATCGACTGTGTACTAATGATAGTAGGGATTGAAATGGATTCTTTATTTTCACTGGTAAACGTACCTATCAATGAAATAGGGTTGGTCTGGTCAATCTCAAATTTTATTTCAGGAATAATTACTTCTGGAGTTTCTAGTTTAACTTCAGACTTGCTTGTTGATGCTTCTGCAGAATGAACTTGTTTAGATTTTTCTTTAAGACTAAGTTCTCCAGTGGGAATATCAATATTGACTTGTGTAACTCTAGGTTGATGGACCTTACCTGTTGATGTCGAAGTTTGTCTGAGATATCCCTTCAGTTTCAACAATTTTTGGGGATCCGAAACTGGCGTAGTTTGCTTTTCGTTTGGGTTTTTCCTGGTATTCTTTCGACATAATGCAAGCTTTTTCTACAATGGAGTCACTAGGTGAAAAATGAACATTTCCACGTATTCAATCTTTGTTCACCATCAAAGACTGAAATTTAACTTTATCGCTCTCCCAAGGGAAAAATGATTTCGTTCCTCCGTCCCCGGTAATGGCGCCAAAAAGATGTTGATCCTGAGATTGATTCTAAGGTTCAAAGAATAAATTCAGGCATCAAAGATTTTAAATGAAGTATTTTTATAAGTGTTTTTTTCTACCTTCAGTTTTTTGAGAAATGATCTTTAAATGAAATTAATGATAAGACAGTACAGAGGCTGTATCTCGTTATCTGAGTCACAATTATAATGTCAAATTATGTAAAAATGATTTATAAAACTGTTAAAACAAGTTCAGGTATCGATTACAGATAAGTCTCACCTTGTTTGTAGTAGAAGAAAAGTAGAATATGCACCCTTGAAAGGAGATAAAAATGCAGTAATTCACACAGGTCACAGGTCTTGTTTTACTCACATTAATAACAGAGGAAAATATGTTACTGAATGAACTTATGATATATTATGATCACAATAGATGTAGTACTAAATTGTAATCATTCACTCTTCAAGAACCACATAAAGGAATTTAGAGATATGGAAACACAAAGGAAACATGTAACTCAAATTGAACGAAACTTAGAATCTCTGTTTGCGCTTTTATTGATATTCAAAAAGTTTTCTCTTTTACATTCAACAAGAAGCAGATTTTAAAAGATCTAAAATCTACCTATTTATACAAAAATTGTTTCAACTGAAAACCATTGGACTTCCCACAATATTTTCCTAAAAATAGAATACAATCCGAATGAAATAACAACATTCATATATTATTGAGTTTTGATTTGATGTGCTGGCGCTTCATCTGTCCCTTCATTTGCTCGCAGATGCACTCGTTTTCCTTTGTTCTTTGAACTGGTTACACATGTCCATTAAGGCCATCACAATCATTGGATTACTATATTTTCCATTTGATTCAATTTCTATCTGTCCCTTTGAATGCGTTTACTGGGATAATGAATTGCAGTTGAAGATATGGGAGTGGTAATTGGATAGGTAGCTCAGCGTTGGCTCGTTATGGGATGGCTAACAGTTACGGGGAAGAGTAACTGTTCATGAATAGGATGACGTGGGGACAAGTGACGTGTAGAGAGAGGGGCAGTGTAGGTGGTGAGGTAGATGGTATTGGGAGCGTGGAGGGTGTGACATGATGGAGGGTGAAAGGTAGAGTCGGTGGAGGACATGGGTTGAGTAAGGAGAGGGAGAGTACTGACAGAGAAAGTGGACGTTGTGTATGTTCTTTCATTTGCTCCCGGCTACACTCGATTTTCTCTGTTCATTGAATTGGGTGCACATGTCCATCAATGCTACCACGAATCTCGAAGGCTCAATCTTCTCATTCAATTCAAAGGCAAAAATCTTTTTTTGTACTAGTGGCAACTTTTCCTAAATATTCTTTGTTTCCTGGACTGTGACTTGATACTGTGAATTGAGATTCACCAACAACTCATTGATTTTGAGTAAATCGATCTGGATCATCTGTTGAATGACCAACTAAATATTTTCCTTATTCGTTCTGGATCTTTCTTGGTTCATCTCTATTTCAATCTGCCCTAATGCCTTTGAGATATTATTTCCTTCAAATTCAATCAGTTTTTTATCTACATAAGATAATGCCTCCAGACAAGCCTCCTTTGCATCTCTGGAAAGTTTCTTTCCTTCTTACAGATTTGTCTCCCATACTTTCAAGGCCATTTCACCCTTTACTTGTTCAAAATGTGGGAAAGGAGTAAGACTAGGGATATTGGCTTTTTGCCTCCATATGATAAATTCTTGAAACTTGAGCCTAGATTTATTGGCATATTTTTCCTTGACATAAATACTTTTCAGAGAAAGGTTTATTGCTTGATATCATTTCTGAATAGTACCCACCTTCTGATATAGATCTTGCTGGGAAAATTCCAGCTTCTCATTGATTTCTGATGCTTGTGCTTTGAAGGAAGTAATGCCTATTGTTGTGTTCTCTGTTAAGACCAATTTGGCATGCAATTGTTCTATCAAATTATCTCCCTGAGTGATCAAACCTTTACTGGTCTGTGAACTCTGGTAGATCAGCTCAAGATTATCCTCTAACTGCTTCATTTGATGCTGATAATTAACCCTGATTTGTTCTGTTAGCACTCTGTAAATTTTGTCTGGCTGATAGAAAAACGACAGAGGTAACTGTTTCAACCAACTTTAGAGCTGGGTACTAGCTTGCTTAACTCATAGAGGGTTCTCTTGTGTCACTGGGTATTTCTTTGATAATCAATGGCTAGGTTTGTTTTTTTTTGGGTTTTTTTGATAAATTTGTTGGCTAGGAAGGGGAGGGACACTTTGGGAAATGGAGTCAAAATTCTGGAAGTGAAGGAAAACAATCACTGACTGGTAGAACTATCGAGAGGATAAAGGCTAAATGAGGAAATGAATCTGAGTTGTAAATTGAGTTTAATCAGAGTGGTAAGAGGAAGGAGAAAACAAATAACCGCGCCAGAGCATTACTGAAATGAATTCTGAATTAGTTAAGAATAAATACACTCAGTTTAAATTTCTTAAGCCGAGAGCGTCACAAGATGAATTCTGCGCCTTTAACTCTCCAATTTAAACAGAAGAAAGTATAAATGGAATGAAATAACATAGGAAATACATACAATGAAAGGAGACAAAACTCATATCACCACCATTAGAATCTTTTCATAGAGACTTCAAAAGCTTCTGCATATGTATTCAATTCAGCTCCAAAAAATTACAATTGAGTTCGGAAACAACAAAAATGTTCCCTTGCACTTCTGCCAACCCTAATACATACGTATCTCTTAACATTTATACAAACAATGAGTCTTTTCGTTTCCAAACAGGTTACAAATAAAGAAACGTTTCGTTTGGAAACTGTTTACACAAAAAATAGGCTTCACAATGCCACCTGTAATTCTCAAAATGTAATAGATGTGTAAAATCTGATAACATTTTTTGTAGATAAGATCATTATGAAGAAAAACCTCTCTCGGTTTCTCCAAATTCATTTCCAATTGGTCGGAACACGTGCTGCAAAAACATGTCTCGAACAAGAAAATATGAAAATTGAAAAATAGGTTTCAAATATTTCTTCGAATATCCCAATCCGTGATACCTGTGTAAAATATGGGGGAGGTTTTTGTACATAAACTTGTCTTGAGTAAAAACCTCTCTCGGTTTTGTGAAATTTTTCTCCATCTATCTGGGATTTATATTTGAAAAATATGTCTTCCAATAGAAAAAAATATTGAATCCAGAAATATAAGGTTTCAAGATGTCCTCGATTATCCAAGTATGTAACAACTATGAGAAATATGGGAGAGGTTATTGTTCTTTGGCCCGTATTGAATAAAAACCTCTTTCAATTTCTCAAAATGTGCTTTGGTTTTCTCGGAATTCACCTTGGAAGACGACTGGTCAAAATTGCTTGAAATCATGGAAACTGAGACTTGAAAACTGATATGCGTGCAACTGATCGAATTCGTTTGCAAATGGTCCAACCTGCCAATGGTCTAATCCCCAACTTACTTTCGCTAGCCATTTCGCAGCAATCTCTGTCGCGCTTGTCTTTCGGAAATTTCGGGGACGAGGCAAAGCAGTTTGGGATAGACTGCTTTTCGCCTTGAAATGCAACCGATGGCGCCACGTGGTCTCGAATCGAAACCACAATATTCTTATTGTCCTGATTTCAAATAATTAACCTCCTGATACATGTGGATATCGGTGGCCACCCACCTTTTCCAATTGTCTTAAAACAATTTTCTGGTAATTTCGGTAATTTACTATTTTTAGCAGTTTTTAACTTCCGGGGCCATTTTGAGGCCCTAAACAATGTTTTTGGGAAAACGAGAATCAATATGGATTCCATATGAACTCAAAAATGAATCTCCTCGATGATACCTTTCCAACAGGCTATCATGTGCCTAAAACGGAGATCGTATCCAAAGTTACGACCCCGAGAAGTTGATGTACTAACTTACCCAAATGGGGCGTACATTTCTTTCATTAATAGAAATCGTGTATTACTGTATCTCTGTGTTTATGGTTGCATCTCTGATACATTTCTGTTATATTATTATATATCTGTGATATCTCTGTGCATTTCTTTATTGTATCTCCGCTCTCATTTCGTGCTGAAAATAATCCGGATCAGTTGTATCAGAGCAGGCTGCTCTTGATCGTTTTTTAGTGCATGTACCCGACGAGGTCCGAGTATATCAAGTTGGGTCTCGAGCTTGTCTCTCTTGAGGACAACCACTCTCGCACACCCAATAAAACCTCAATGGATGAAGAAAAAAAAAACGACGGAGCAAACGATTCTATCAATATGTTACTTGAGCAAGCTCTCACGCGACAGATGGACGAAATGATGGAGAACTTTTTCCACATCCTTCAACGCCTGCCGATAGCAACAGACGCATCTTCATCAAGCAACCACTTTGGAGGAACCCTGCCTTTTAAGGTACATGTCAATTTTGATATTCCTATATTTGAAGGTCAGATAGATGCAGATGCCCTAGATAAATGGTTAAATATGTTAGAAGGATATTTCTTCATTCACAATTTTTTTGACAGAGAAAAGATCATCTTCACGCTCCTTAAGTCTCTCCCCCATGTCAAACATTGGTGGGAAACTTACTGGGAGAAAATTTCCACAAAGGAGTCTGGAATATATGGGGCTGAGCCCACTTGGGATTTTTTTGTGGATTCAGTAAAGGAACAATATTACCCTGTTGGAAACTATGAGAACTAGTACATGAGATGGACCACACTGCGGCAAGAGAGGGGCCAAGCAGTTTCGTAGTTCATCAATACCTTCCATACCTTGCGCACCAAGCTGGGTATCAAAGACTCTGAACGACATTTGGTTCTAAAATACCGTGGGGCTCTACACAAATACATCCAAAATGAAATGGATTTTCTGGACATCTCATCACTTGGTGCTGCCAATCGATATGCTGTTAAAATCGAGTAGAAATTTGAGAACGAGAACAAATGGCAGTTCGGGTCTGCAAATTTGCAACAACCAAAGTATGACAAAGACGAACCTAACAAACAGTCTCCCGAAAACCAGTCCAAGCCACGGGAAAAGAAGGGTCATAGGAAGACAAAGGACACTCGAAAATGTTGTGATTTCCACAAAAGCCCCTGGCACAACACCGATGAATGTCGCTCAAAATAGTCATTGGTGGTCAAGATCAAAGACAAGGAGCCAAACCCTGATTCAAAATCTGATTATGAAAATACTGGTAAAGGAAAGATCATTGATGCAGACCCCATTGCTATTGTCGCGACCGCAACAATTCAACCAGAAGAACCAACAGATTCTGAAGAGGGGGAGCACTTTTTTCATTCACAGATGTGGGTGAAGGGGACCCTGCTGCATTTTATTTTTGATAGCAAAAGACAAAATAACCTCATCTCAGTAGAGGTCGTCAAACAATTGGGATTGTTGACAACACCACACCCGCAACCATACAACATTGGGTGGCTTCGCCAAGGATGAGATCTTCGTGTAAGCCAACAGTGCCGATTGTCATACAACATCCAACCATTCAAGGATGAGGTATTATGTGATGTTTCCCCACTGGATGTCTATGATGTTCTCTTGGGCCAACCATATATGTGGATACACCATGCTGTTTATGAGTCTCAACTCCGCAGTGTCATTGTTTCTCTAGGGAGTCATCTCTATAGAATACCAGAGGTAGTTTCGACTATTGTTCCACCTAAATAATGCCCCAAGGTAGTATCTCATACTGCAAAATTCAGCTTCTTCACAATCTGTTCAAAAGGGGAACAAAATGACATTGCAACCACTACAACCTCACCCCAAGCACCTTCTATCCAACAGAAGCAGGCCGACAAGGTTGCATCAAAGCACAAAGATTCTTTCTGCACACCATCCTCTCGTGTAGCCCGACTAGTTGAACATAGTCAACCCCACCAACAACATGTTTGTGACAACATTCCACAAACCGAGTAGCGCGACGTCTCCAACAAGGCAAGCAACTCACCAAGATTCAGATTTAGCAAACATTTTTTCCTCTCCCCCGGGCACTCAATGCAATGTAGACCATTGCTTCCTAAGGAGGGATGATTGATCCAGGTGGATATCAGTGGGCACCCACCTTTTCCAACTGCTTAAAACAATTTTCTGGAAATTTTGGTAATTTACTATTTTTAGTAGTTTTTAACTTCTGGGGCCATTTTGAGGTCCTAAACGACGTTTTTGGGAAAACGGGAAGCAATATGGAAGTTCCTTCCATATTGCCTCAAAAATGAATCTCCTCGACGATACCTTTCCAACGGGCTATCATGCACCTACAACGAAGATCGTATGCAAAAGTTACGGCCCCGAGAAGTTGATGTACTAACTTACCCAAACGGGGCCCACGTGACTTTTGGCGCTTCATCTCCTAGGGTTAGGTTTTTGGATGTCTAGGGTTTTTGGCATTCCTGTTTATTGTAAAAAGGCATTCAGAGCCTCATTGTAAGCATCTTCTTGCGAATGTGAGTAGCCGTCACATCTCTTCTCAGAGATAAGCTGCCACCATTCTATCGAGTCTTTCACTCTGTATTTTTATAGTCTCTATACATTTATTTCATTAATAGAATTGTGTATTACTATATCTCTGCGTTTATGGTTACATTTCTGATACATTTCTGTTATATTATTAGATATCTGCGATATCTCTGTGCATTTCTTTATTGTATCTCCGCTTTCATTTTGTGTCGAAAATAATCCGGATCAGTGGTATCAGAGCAGGCTGCTCTTGATTGTTTTTCAGTGCATGTACCCGACAAGGTCCGAGTATAGCAAGTTGGGTCTCGAGCTTGTCTCTCTTGAGGACAACTGCTCTCACACACCCAAGAAACCCTCAATGGCAGAAGAAAAGAAAAACGATGGAGCAGACGATTCTATCAATATGTTGCTTGAGCAAGATCTCACGCGACAGAGGGACGAAATGATGGAGAATTTTTCCCACATCCTTCAACGCCTATCGATAGCAACATGCACATCTTCATCAAGAGAACACTTTGGAGGCACCTCACCTTTTAAGGTACAGGTCAATTTTGATATTCCTATAATTGAAGGTTAGATATATGCAAATGCACTAGATAAATGGTCAAATTTGTTAAAAGGTTATTTCTCTGTTCACAATTTTTCTGACAGAGAAAAGATCATCTTCGCACTCCTTAAGGTTGTCCCCCATGTCAAACATTGGTGGGAAACTTACTGGGAGAAAATTTCCACAGAGGATTCTGGAATAAATGGGGCCGAGCCCACTTGAGATTTTTTGTGTGGATACGGTAAAGGAACAATATTACCTTGTTGGAAACTATGAGGACCAGTACATGAGATGGACCACATTGCGGAAAGAGAGGGGCTAAACAGTTCCGTAGTTCACCAATACCTTCCATACCTTGTGCACCAAGCTCGGTATCAAAGACTCCGAACGACATTTGGTTCTGAAATACCGTGGGGCTCTACACAGATACATCCAAACTGAAATGGATTTTATGGACATCTCATCACTTGGTGCTGCCAATCGATATGCTGTTAAAATCGAGTAGAAATTTGAGAACTAGAACAAATGGCAGTTCGGGTCTGCAAATTTGCAACAACCAAAGTATGACAAAGACGAACCTAACAAACAGTCTCCCGAAAACCAGTCCAAGCCACGGGAAAAGAAGGGTCATAGGAAGACAAAGGACACTCAAAAATGTTGTGATTTCTACAAAAGCCCCTGGCACAACACCGATGAATGTCGCTCAAAACAGTCATTGGTGGCCAAGATCAAAGACAAGGAGCCGAACCCTGATTCAAAATCTGATTATGAAAATACTGGTAAAGGAAAGATCATTGACGCATACCCCACTGCTATTGTCACGATCGCAACAATTCAACCAGAAGAACCAAAAGATCCTGAAGAGGGGGAGCGCCTTTTTCATTCACAGATGTGGGTGAAGGGGACCCTACTGCATTTTATTGTTGATAATAGAAGACAGAAGAACCTCATCTCAGTAGAGGTCATCAAATAGTTTGGATCATCGACAACACCACAACGCAACCATACAACATCGGGTGGCTTCGCCAAGGACGAGATCTTCGTGTCAGCCGACAGTGTCGATTGTCATACGACATCCAACCCTTCAAGGATGAAGTATTATGTGATGTTTCCCCACTGGATGTCTATGATGTTCTCTTGGGCCAACCATATATGTGGAGACACCATGTTGTTTATGAGTTTCGACCCCGCAATGTCATTGTTTCTCTAGAGAGTCATCTCTATAGAATACCAGAGGTAGTTTTGACTATTGTTCCACCTAAACAATGCCGCAAGGTAGTATCTCATACTGCAAAATTTAGCTTCTTCACAATCCGTTCAAAAGGGGAACAAAGGGACACTGCAACCACTACATCCTCGCCCCAAACACCTTTTATCCAACAGAAGCAGGTCGACAAGGTTGCAACAAAGTGAAAAGATTATTTCTGCACACCGTCCTCTCGTGTATCCCGACTAGTTGAACATAGTCAACCCCACCAACAACATGTTTGTGACAACCTTCCACAAACCGAGCAACGCGACGTCTCCAACAAGGCAAGCAGCTCACCAAGATTCAGATTCAACAAACATTTTTTCCTCTCCCCTGGGCACTCAACGCAATGGAGACCATTGATTCCTAAAGAGGGAGGATTGATCCAGGTGGATATCGATGGCCACCCACCTTTTCCAACTGACTCAAAACAATTTTCTAGCAATTTCGATAATTTACTATTTTTAGTAGTTTTTAACTTCTGGGGCCATTTTGAGGCCCTAAATGACGTTTTTGGGAAAACAGGAAGTAATATGGAAGTTCCTTCGATATTGCCTAAAATATTAATCTCCTTGACGATACCTTTCCAACGGGATATCATGCACCTAAAACGGAGATCGTATGCAAATGTTACGACCCCGGGAAGTTGATGTACTAACTTACCCAAACGGGGCCCACCTGACTTTTGGCGCTTCATCTCCTAGGGTTAGGTTTTTGGATGGCTAGGGTTTTTGGCATTCTTGTTTATTGTAAAAAGGCCTTCAGAGCCTCATTGTAAGCATCATCTTGCAAATGCGAGTAGCCGTCACATCTCTTCTCAGAGATAAGCTGCCACCATTCTAACGAGTCTTTCACTCTGTGTTTTTACAGTCTCTGTACATTTCTTTCATTAATAGAAATCGTGTATTACTGTATCTCTGTGTTTATGGTTGCATCTCTGATACATTTCTGTTATATTATTAGATATCTGCGATATCTCTGTGCATTTCTTTATTGTATCTCTGCTCTCATTTCGTGTCGAAAATAATCCAGATCACCTCCACGCTAGTTCTCTGCCCGATATGGTCTCTGACCGTCGATCTGTGGTGCCTGAGATCTATGGCCCGCTGGGTCCCATCAACTCTCGAGCTTCCGCTATATGTAGTCCTTTTCAGCTAGGCATGACCCTGTCCTCCAAACTATTGTGTCTCCACACCGATTTAGCCCTCGCTAAATCCCGAGATTTGGATCCCATAAAAAAATTGTTATGGTGATAACATAGGCTCCAACTGGGGATGCTATCCTCTCTGTGAGGTAGAAAAGAACGGTAGATCGAGTGCCTATCCATTGGGCTATTCCCAAAATAGGTGTGTACCTTGCTCTGACCTGTCACCATTATCCATCAGAACAATGTCATTGTTAATTAATCCTCAGATACTTGGTAGAGTCCCTGCAATCAATCACCCAGATGCTTGACATGGCTATGCACTCATCTTGCATTGGCCTTTGAATAGATTCTGTGTTCATGGCGAATAGAAATTTTAGCTCCTCTTCTATGTCTTAGTTTTTCACATGGTTGCTGGGTCTTTATCAACAGGCAATACGATCTCATAATGGATATAACATACAACACTAAATCATGAAATACATGAGCAGTGTAGATCCAGCTAAATGATATCACACACGAGCACCAATTCAACTGTAATAAAAGGGAACCCCCTTCACCACTGTCCATCTCTGTATAGCAATTGTCCATGGCGAGTGACACCTTAACATTGAGAAACCTGGGTGACTAAAACACTTTATTTGCCTCGACCCACCTTATGACCTTTGCAAGCAATCACACATATACATTACGAACTGCAAGATTCGATGAGTATAATCTTTATCACAACTTCCGTGCCAATTCCATGTACTCTTTGATCTCGCAGTGAATTTTAACAATGATTTAAAAAAACAACGCCCATAAAACATCAATGAAAGAAAGTATATTAATTAACTCATCATAAAATAGAGCGTGCATAATGAAAACTTGGATTTAATAACAGAGCAAACTGTCTTTGAACCAGAACTTCAAAGGGAACCTCAGGAACAACCAACACATTTCTCAGACCAACTGCCTTTCCAATAATTTATGCAACGGTTCCCCCACAAAAATGACAATGGTGTTTCTCGCGAACAAGGAGCCTGCTTTTTAATAGGAAATGAGAGTATTTTGGAGGAAACTTGTAAATTCATGGACATGGACATGACCGTTTGATCGCAATTGGTGTTTATCTGGCTGCCAATCAAGTACATGGAAATGACTCTTCGTTTCATGGGATCATCGCTAGGCCTGTATCGAGAAGAACATAGACATCCCATCAATTTCATCTATTATTTTAGTCCAAATCCATATAATTTTCGGGAATAACATGCCAATGAGTTGTGCAGAAGTACTCCAATGGCACCCTATCGGAGGAAACTTGTAAATAAATAAAACAAAAACGAAGCTTCCTTTCGGGATGGTGCGTGTGTATTGAGCGTTGGGAAAAATTTGTTTCATCCTACGCGGTTTAGTACTAAATTTCAAAGTTGACTTGTATGCATTGAGTGTTGTGGGCGGTTTCAATCACACCATTCGCGTCCCCGATATAAACCAGAACTTGCCACTTACCCGATCTCTTTACCATTGTTTTCATATCGGGCCACTTTAGGAAAATTAAACACCGATTACTTTCGCCCCCCGATACTTGCGCCACTAGCTCAGTCAAATCCTGTTCCAACACCTCGTACTCTTTTTCAGATCAGAGCACAGAGCCAATGCATGTGTCTGATTTTTTAGACGGGAGAGGCAAGCCATCACATGTGTCTATAACTATTTCCACATGTTCATGTGTTTTCCAAGTTTGGAGAGGAAAACCGCTAGCTCTGTCCGGACTTGCTTCGTTAGATTTATATGTTCAAAGTGTGTAGCATCGTTTTTGGGGCGAGGCGCATTGTCAAGGAAATCTAAAGTCTCAGAAACTGCGCGGGTCGGTGGGATGCCAAACATGGAGCAAAAACACAGTTTGGGGTACATCTCCTTTGTCAATAGTAGATCCTCTTTGCCTGTCAAAAATCCTTTCAATAGCTCTTCATTGACACTTGGGCTCACATCTGTGCGCTTATTCCTTAAATGAAAAACACATACTCAATTAGCTGCTGGGAAAAATCCGTGATCCTCCAAATTTAGTTTAGCTTTAGTTTTGGAATGCTTGGCCGTTACATTAATATTTCTTGATATGCTTGCCCACTCGTCTACTTCCATTGGAATGGGATGATTCACGACCCACCTTCTCCTTGTTCTGGGGAAGTGATGATTATACAATTGGGTCTCAACGCTCTTCTTGTAGTGGTTTAGCTATACTAGAGGCCGAGATCTCGAGGCGGCTTCAATGCTCTTCTCCTGACTGGAATCGGGTATCCCAGTGGTATGACGCAGTATACTTTGGTCTTATAATTATTAGAATTAGACCCTCCGATGATACAGACAACAGACAAGTACATAAGCTTCTCGTGGCTCGCATTTGAAAGAAAGAAAGTATTTTTAACGTTCATGAGGTTAAAAATAGCCTATGAGACAGATTGTTTTTTCATTTGGCTTTTGTATTTGACCCTTTTCCTGTGAAGTTTTACAATAATCACTCCCAGCTTTTCAACAAACTCTTTGCTGAATAGATTATCCCAAGAATTAGCTGCCAGAATACCTGCATAATTTTCCCTTCTGTCTTTGAGGGCCTCACATTCTAAAATGAAATGTTTTTCTGTTTCCACTTGATGCGATTGATACTTGGATGTTGACGTGTGAACAATATTTGACACCTGTGTGAAGGAGCTTTGACACCAAAATCCTCAGATCTCATCTCTTATCCTATAATGTGCTGTGTTTTCATCAGCGCTATGAAGAAGATTTTGTGGTTTTCTATTCAGAGTCGGAAGAATTTGTGCCATGTTTCAGACGATACCACGCTGCCTCCACCTGCAATAGATCATCCTCTGCAATATTCGATCAAATCGAGAAGATGTCTTATCTCTCTGCATCAATATTCCGGCTATATTTTCAAAGTCGACTCTTCTGGCCTACTTTTTAGGGCACTGCCACGATTCCAGCCAACCTGATGACGCTGGGGAGACTCATGATGGCAATAATAATTTCATATCAGTTTGGTTTGCAACGTCAGAGCTTTGACACCTGCGTGCGTCCTCCAGTGCACACCCACGATTCTCATTCGTAGGCCAAACGTTTGATATTTGGATGAGCCCTCAAACTATCTTAGCGCTCTTTGTATGGTTTTATCTCGCATTTATGAATAGAAATGAAAGTAACTTGTTTAAATGCACCGAGGGTTGTAAGTGTCATAAATCCATAGTGCACCCATAACACCCCTTGTGGGCTATTCCTCCATGCGACTTCATGCACGACGCTTAGTCGCTTTATCTCGATAGTTGTAGGGCTTGGATAAGTGGAGATTTGGATAAGTGGAGATTTGGCTTATGAGCCCAATAATTTTGGTAAAATGAATTTCGGACTTGAAATAAATCCGATGGCAAAGAAATTTACTATAAGATCTAAAATCAGCTTAATAAAACCAAAATTTTTATTTGCTCAATAATGGAGAAATTTTCACCCAAATTCAACCAAAGATTTAATGCAGACAATCCAAGAACTCAATGATGATGCCTAATTTAGAGAAAAATTATCTTATGCCACAATTTTAAATTTTGCATGTGTCAATATCAAGCTCTAACCGCGGATGACGTCCTCTCTGCGCGACGATAAAAAATGTGTACCAAGTGCTCGATCCATTCCACTGATCCCATCTCAAAGACTGCATCGGTACCAATCCTTCATCCGAAACTAAATGCAATGAAAGTTGAAACTGAAAACCAATAGCTACTAAAAAATGAAAACACATATGCTGAAGTCCAAAACTGAAACTGACAAAAATGCTTGGTCTTCAAGATTATTTATATACAAATGATCTTACCCTACTTGCTGAAACCAACATTGAATCAAGTGATCTCAAAATTCCAATGAAGCTAGTCAAGTAAATGGCTTCTTTACTGCAACTTGCTTTCATCTCCTCCAGATAGAAAAAAGAACACAACAAATGATAACTCAAACTCCAAACTCCATTTTATCCCTGCATTCTTGAACAACAGGTACTCCGTCTTCTCTGATGATTTCAGTTTACTGGCAAAAGGGTCTTCGAAAACATGTAAGATTATCCCCTTTTGAAAGTCATCCCAAAGACAAGGATCTCTTTCATATGGTTTACCCTCCTTAAATGGACATGCAACAAGATGATCATCCTCAAACTGCAACTCTTTCACATCATCCACAATAGAGACATGCTTTATGTGCTCTTGGAAATATTTAGATGAAACGACAATCTCATGCGTCTGAGAAAAATCCGAAAATTCTCCTTCATGTTCTTGAATAAGAATGTCATCCTGGCCTTTTAAAATTTCTGAATATGTCAAATAAAAAAAGGTGAAATCATGAATAGATTCTGCAACATCCAAAATACCTAAAACAACTTGTTCTTCTTCGGTATTTCCTTGTAACTTTGAGTAGCTATCTTTATTAATGGTTTTACTGCCCAAAATTTCCGCACATACAATTTCAATAGCCTAATTTGTTGGTTTTTCTTCATATGAGATATGAGAGATATTCGATATATTATTACAATGATGAGTGTTCCATATATAGGGAACATAAGGTAACCATCCATGAAAGGATGCGTCCCTTGAATAATCAATAACTATTTATTATTATTATTTACTTATTATATGCTATAGTTAATAATCAATAATTATATTATTGATTGTTATCTTTAGAGAATGTCTTCCCGATGTTGTCCAAACTTCAACACCCCCTCTCAAC
>ML795140.1:318699-334122 GCA_009831015.1 Picea engelmannii
GTCCTTCATCTCGAACTCAGAGGCCAACACATACTTGCATTCAATAATAAGTCTCTCTGTACCGGTGAGGAATAAATCATCAACGTAGAGGACCAGAAACATGGTTTGACCATTAAAAATATTGTAGTACAGGCTGGGATAAAAAACACTTTGTTGAAGCCCAAAAATCATCAGGTGTCCATCGATACTTGCATACCAAGCTCGAGGTGGTTTCTTGATTCCATACAAGGCCATCTTCAACCTTCACACATGAGACTCCTTCTCATGTACCACAAAAGCATCTGGTTGCTCGATGTATACTTCTTCCTTAATCTCTCCATTGAGAAAGGTTGTCTTTACATCCATTTGATGTAGTCTCCAATCCATGGATATTTCGAGGGAAATAATTGTCTGGATAGAATTGTATCGAGCAACAAAAGCAAACGTCTCTTCATAATCTATTCCCTTCACCCGAGAGAATCCTCTAGCAACAAATCTCGTTTTGTGCCTCTCGATGCTCCCATCAACTATGTATTTGATCTTGTAGATCCATTTGGAAGTCACTACAGACTTCCCTTCAGGTCTCGAAACAATATCCCACACATCATTCTTCACGATGGATTGATACTTCTCCATCATGACATCTCTACATACTAGATGACTAGTTGCCTCCTCATAACATGAAGGCTTAAAATGAATGATGTGGCTCATAATTGTGGCATAGCATGAATATCTCTAAGGTCTCTTTCTCTCTTGGAAGGTACTATGACGAGCTGCATGTCCTTCTACCTCCTGCAGAGTTTGACGAGCCCATGTAGGTCTCTTCTGACCTACTACAATATCTCTGGGAACATCAACTAGAGGTACATGAGCAATGGGATCAATAGGCTCAACTGTCTCCCTCTGAACTGTTGGACGGTAGGGGGGAGAAGGAACCATCTCTTCTTTTTTCTCACTATCAATATCCATGTGAGACCCTCTAAATCTCATGAAGGCTACCTCCTCCTCAAAGGTAACATCTTTTCTCACCTCAATCTGTCTCTGACCAGGGATGTAGATTCAATATTCCTTCGAAGACTCACTGTACCCCAAAAATGTATCCTTTCTTCCTGAAGGGTTTAACTTGGTCCTTTTCTCTTTGGGTATATGAATGTATATTGGACACCCAAATATCCTAAAGTGTCCAACCTCAGGCTTCACTCCAGTGAAGGCCTCCTTGAGAGTCATGTTCCATACAGTCTTATGATGACTTTTGTTCTGAAAATACACTGCAATCATGGATGCATCTGCCCACATGAACATAGGTAAATGTCTATCATGCTAAATCATCTTGGACCATACTTGATATATTGAGGTTCCATCATGGAACCAATGTCTTGGTTCCTTCATCTAACAATTTGAGGCACATCAGATGAATTCTACATTCCCTTCTACTAGTCCATACAGGACCTTCCGCAGAGAATATTTCATGATGCTGCCTCATACATCAACATTTCCAAGATGATTGCCATAACCTTCTCATAGAAGACCCTCCGAGGCCATGTTGTTGATCAAGGGCATGAGGCCACAGTCCCAGCTTTGGACGGTATTCATTTACCTAAAGAAGTCAATTTATTCTTCCAACAAAACTTAGATGTTAAAACGAACAGAAATCCTTGGCTTCAGAACTATTTGGGTAACGTTGATGTTCCATTAATGCCCAAGCTGACTCCTTCCTAATAGAGTCTCATTAGCGATCACTTTCAATACCTTACCAATGATCAAGAAATAAAATTACATCTACCCTCGAATGTTTCACAATTCTGGATGCAAATATTAATAACAATGAATGGTCACTGTAGTGAAAACCAATTGTTTCACATATATGTTGGTAATATTACAACGCGGATCATCTAGGATTCCAAATGACTTGACACAATCTCATGATCATGTCTCTCTCGTGACAAATATTCAGTTTTATAATTTGTTGTTGTTCAAATCTTTTTTTCCATTGGATCACAACTAGATTTGAAAGTCACAATCGCTCAATCAAAGTAATCACGCACATGTGGTTTGAAAAATGGCAAAATGAAGCACAACAATTTGGAATTACTTGAACTCAGTGAGTTTTTGAAATCGCTCCACTTACTTGCGGTGTGCCTCTCTAACCCATTGATTTTGTGAACAACAACTAAATCTGAGCAAGCACTTGTTCTTTAAGTTATATTATTGGCATCATTGACCAGGGATAAAATTTCTCACCTTGCATGGCAGTGTCCTCTCTTTAAAGCCAATGATTTGGCATCAATCTCTTGAACCTGACGATTGAGTTGTTCATGTGGAAGATTCTGGACGTGACCAAGGGTTTCAACGAGCCATTGGAAATATATCTGATATTTGTTTATGACGTAGAGATTTGTACATTACCCTGCTGCTATGTATCATAACAAGCTATCTCTCATTTTCCTGGGCCCTCTCGTGAGGGAGTCGAGCCCAGTCCTCCTCTGATACCATGTTGGTTTTTCTTCATATGAGATATGAGAGATATTCGATATATTATTACAATGATGAGTGTTCCATATATAGGGAACATAAGGTGACCATCCATGAAAGGATGCATCCCTTGAATAATCAATAACTATTTGTTATTATTATTTACTTATTATATGGTATAGTTAATAATCAATAATTATATTATTGATTATTATCTTTAAAGAATGTCTTCCCGATGTTGTCCAAACTTCAACATGATTTTCACCAATTTCTTCATGATACAAGTCTTCAGAAAATGAATGAGCTGTAAAACAATTTGAATGATTCTCCCCATACTTTTGACTGTAATAAGGCTGAAAAGGCTGTGAATTTTCAATAATCTCATGGGATATGACATGACTGTCAACATTATGATGCAGATTTGTTTCATTTTCAAGCAAAGAAGAAGCTAATGTTTGCTCGGAATGATCTTCTGTACCAATACAACTAGTCTCTACTAGCTCTTCCTGACGATAAGATAGTTCGTAAAGGGATTCTTTGATTTCATCATACATTAAATCTTCGTCATTAATATCAATCCCCATGTGTTGAATAAGATTGTCAAAGTTTCCACAAAAGTTTTTAACCAAAACTAAAGATGGGTAACTTTCCTTATAATTCACACAAAATACTGAATAAAAGTCTTCAAGGGAAAATAGACTAGTAGATGGAAATCCTTCATACTAGGATTGTGATTCTTCTTCTAAGGTTTCCATAAACATCTTCATCAAGAAATCTTCAGAAAATTTAACCGCTAGCTTATGTATGTGCATGTGGAATTTTATCAAATGAAAGGTAACATCATGTCCTTCTTGATCTTTGAACTTTGGCAGATATCTTTACCAATTTACACAAGGCATGGGATTCAGAAAACTGGGAATGTGAGACCAATTCATGGCATCATACCTTGCAGATATTGAAGTCATCTTCGAATAATGGAGTCACCAATGATGTTTTGTAAGCCGAATTCTGCATTGAGAGTGGAGTCGCTAGTGAAAATTTAAAATTTTGGATTCTTCTACCAGTGGGTTCACCTTCAAACCGATTTTTTGATGTGTGGAGTTGCCAGAGAAGGAATATAGTCAATATGTGCCTAAGTGTTTTCTTCTCTCAGATCTCAGAACTCGACCATGTCGTTCTTTCTCAGGGAAAATTTTTCAATTTCGTCCTCGACAACGACGCCATAATGTTAGCACTCTGTAAATTTTGTCTCGCTGATAGAAAAAGACAGAGGTAATTGTTTCAACCAACTTTAGAGATGGGAACTATCCTTCTCAAATCAGAGAGGGCTCTCTCGTGTCACTGGGTATTTCTTTGATAATCAGTGGCTAGGTTTGGTTTGTTTTGGGGGTTTTTGATAAATTTGTTGGCTAGGAAGGGGAGGGACACTTTGGGCAATGGAGTCAAAATTTTGGAAGTGAAGGAAAACAATAAATGGCTGGTAGAACTCTCCAGAGGATAAAGGCTAAATGAGGCAATGAATCTGAGTTGTAAATTGAGTTTAATCAGAGTGGTAAGAGGAAGGAGAAAACAAATAACTGCGTCAGAGCATTACTGAAATGAATTCTGAATTAGTTAAGAAGAAATACACTCAGTTTAAATTTCTTAAGACGATAGCGTCATAAGACAAATTCTAGGCCTTTAAATATCCAATTTAAACAGAAGAACGTATAAATGGAATGAAAGAACACAGAAAATACATACAATGAAAGGAGACAAAACTCATATCACCACCATTAGAATCTTTTCATAGAGACTTCAAAAGCTTCTGCATATGTATTCAATTCAGCTCCATAAAATTACAATTGAGTTCAGAAACAACAAAAAGGTGCCCTTGCACTTCTTCCAACCCTGATACATACGTATCTCTTTACATTTATACAAACAATGAGTCCTTTCTTTTCCAAATAGGTTACAAATAAAGAAACATTTCGTTTGGAAACTGTTTACATGAAAAATAGGCTTCACAACACTACCTGTAATTCTCAAACCGTAATAGATATGTAAAATATGAGAACGGTTTTTGTATATAAGATCATTATGAAGAAAAACCTCTCTCTGTTTATCCAAATTCATCTCCAACTTACCGGAACACATGCCGCAAAAACATGTCTCGAACAAGAAAATATGAAAACTGAAAAAATAGGGTTCAAATATTTCTTCGAATCTCCCAATCTGTGACACCTGTGTAAACTATGGGGGAGGATTTTGTACATAAAATTGTCTTGAGTAAAAAACTCTCTTGGTTTTGTGAAATTTTTCTCCATCTGTCCGGGATCTATATTTGAAAAACATGTCTTCCAATAGAAAAAATATTGAATCCCGAAATATAAGGTTTCGAGATGTCCTCGATTCTCCCAATATGTAACAACTATGAGAAATATGGGAGAGGTTATTGTTCTTTGTCTTGTTCTAAGTAAAAAACTCGTTCCGTTTCTCAAAATGTGCTCTGGTTTGCCTGAAATTCACCTTGGAAGACGACTGGTCAAAATTTCTTGAAATCATGGAAACTGAGACTTGAAAACTGATATGCGTGCAACTGATCGAATTCGTCTGTAAATGGTCCAAACTGACAATGGTATAATCCCCAAATTACTTTCTCTATCCATTTCACAACAATCTCTATAGTGCTTGTCTTTCAAAAATTTCAGGGATGAGGCAAAGTAGTTTGGGATAGTTGCTTTTCGCCCCGAAATGCAACCGGTGGCACCACGTGGTCTCAAATCGAAACCATGGTATTGTTATCAGACTGCTTTAAAATAATTAACCTCCACACTATTTCTCTGACCGATATGGTCTCTGACCTTCGATCTGTGGCTCCTGAGATCTGTGGCCCGTTGGGTCCCATCAACTCCCGAGCTTCCACTATATGTAGCCCTTTTCTACTAGGCATGACCTTGTCCTCCAAACTATTGTGTCTCCACACCGATTTAGCCCCTCGCTAAATCTCAAGACTTGGATCCCATTAAACAATTGTTATGGTGATAACATGTTCAATGTCTTGATTCATCCTACTTCTAACAGTCTGTTCTGTACTATGTATCTCATTTTTCAATTTCTCCACCAAGAGACATTTCTGTTGCAGTTGTTTGGTTAAATTTTCCACTAACCATTAATTGGCAGTGGAAAAATACGCTAGTGAATCTGCAACTTCCTTTGCAAAATTAGGATCATCTTGGTATTTCCCATCATACACCAATCTTTTCCTTTTAGTGACTACTCCATCCTTTTGGTGATATTCTCTTTTTACAATAACTTTTCGTTTCTTGCTGAAAAAGAAACTTGAGGGAGGCATCTCTTTAGACAAGATAAGATTAAGATCATCAATATGAATGAGCTCTGAATTAGGATTCCCAAAACTAGTCTGTAAAGGGGTTAATGATGGAATAAGAGAAATAATTGTTGTGGAATGTTCCTGACCTGTTGTATTTGGGGTGCCAACAGGAGCAGAGGCGTTGAATCAGGAACAACTTGTCCCTGATTCATGAAAGCTTCAAATCGAGATAATACTTGTTGATCATTTAGACCTTACAATGATGTTTTTATTTCTTGAAATAACCTTTTTGGACTTTTCGAGACTTCTTCATCTTTGTGATTAGTGGAGAAACTTGGCTTAGATCCTGTGGGTTTAGCTTCTTGTGAAGAAGGCATGGGTTTTGAATCTCCTTGCAATATCTTCAACAAACTGTTTCTTCTATGCTTTTGAAAGCCGAGGAAACCAACCTGTTGTTCATGAGGCAAAGTCCAGAATATGCTTTGAACTTCTTCATAAGATCTAACTCCCATGAACATCTCATCATAAGGAGAATCCTAATGGATGTATCGCTTCATGTTGTATTGAGCCATATGATTCTCCACTATCTTATGTGGATCATGTCTCTTGAATTCGATGCCAACTAAATTGACATCTTCCAGGGATGCATCCTTGACTTTAGAATGACCAAAATCTAACAATGTGAACATACCAACTTGAATGGGGAAATTCGGCCATACATTTTTCCGAGCTCCTTTAAATTCCTTGCTAATACCTTCGACTACTATTTTGTATGCCACTTCTCTGCACACCAATCTGTCAGGTAAAAACTGTGGAAGGGCATGAGGAGGAACAAAAAAATAAAATACTCTAATGTAGGAGAAATTTTCCTCAATAAACCAGTCTGCAAGAGTGCCTAAATTCCCTATAATATTTTCTAAAATCCTGGGAGGCAGGTGGCCATAGATAGCTATGTGAAGAGGTACCACTACACCGTGACAGATTTTGTAAAAGAAATATTTGGAATTTTCCTCCCATAATTTGGAGTGGTAGAAATGTACTGGCTTAGAACTGGTCGGGGTCCAACTCTAGTTTATCAGGGAGAATGGGGTCATGAAACAAATGACATCCATAACATATGTTGACATGTAAAAAGGAGCAGGTTTCCCTTTTGATTTTGATGATTGATACTCAACAATTTCTTTGGCCAGATTATCAGATAACATTTTATCCCAATTGAAGGTATAAACCTCGGCTACTTCATTCATTATGGCTACCCACTCAACTGAGAAATGCACATAGTTATTTTTCCCAAACATATGACAGAGCATCATGGCTATATATAACATATGAGAATCTAAGGACGTCGTGTAATACATACCATGAGCGTCGGATCTGAATTTTTCTGGATGTCCCCACGAGGTCTTGATTATATCATGACCATTTCTACCATATTGAGTGCATTATCTTCTCTTGAAATCTAGAAGAAATGCTGCATTGTAAGTATATTTGGGTGTAGGGGAAATATTATACATTACTTGTATATTCTCCGGTCGAAAAGAGCCGACGACAGTCTGCTGGTGGTTGACGATGCTTCTGGTTTGGATGTCGACATGTTCTAAAGCCCAATTTATCATATCATTGTAGGGTATAATTCTAGGCCGTGCAACAATCTTACACAGATCTAATTGTGCTACCAGTCTAAGCTTGGCCGAAAAGGACTCGTCATATTCCTCGACAGAGTCGCCTGAACAATTAATAATCTCATGCTCTAAGATATCAAAAACCTTCTTCCAAGACTTAATCACGTTCGTAACTCGTGGAGTTGCGTTTGATAGAACATCTGCATTTGGATTGGAATTATCACCTGATGCATCAAGCTTCTTTGCATCTTTTCATGTGCCATAATCCTCAAGGAAATAAAATTAGCCACCTTGTAACAAGAGGAGTCTGTAAGCTCTCAACTAAATGGAAAACTGTTATTTGCAAATGGTAAAATGATTTTGGAATTCGAAGTGTTTTATTCATAAAGTCTATCAATCTTCGTATAGATCTACTGACGAAGAATTTATTAAAAACTTAATGAAATTTATTACTTGGAGATTCACAATCTTTATTGAAATCATTAACCTTAGTCAATCATAAATGTCATTAATAATTCGACAGTTCGACGTTTAGAAGTATTGATTATGACAGGTTAGAAGTTTCCCGAAGGCTGAATTTGCGGAGAAGTTAATCTCTAAGTAATCACTTTTATGTTTTAATTAATCATGTTTTAAAACATTGTATTAACTTTAAGTATTTCAGAATTTCGGAATTCAGAAGTTTTGGATATAGCACAAGAGAAATATTCCGAAGCTCGAAACTGCGAAGTGATTAATTAACACTTAATCATGATTAATTAAAGCTGTTAACTGCTTTATTAACTCTTTGAAACCCTTTTTTACTTTTTGTAATATCCAATGCTTTGGAGCTTTGATACTTCGGGGATTGTGAAATCAAAATCTCCTGAAGAGCAATCTCTCGAAGTGACGTGGTAGAGATGATGTCACTCTTGATGACGTGTCAAGAAAAGAGAGGTGACACATGTGATCCGTCAGGATTTTTCGAATGACTTATGGTTGAGTTTTTATTTGCATGAATTAATTGACCATTGGGAAACTTAACGAAAGAGCGAGAAAATAAAATGCATTATACAGCCATAAACATATTTTCAGATCTGAAAACACAATGAAAAACAACAAACCATAATGCACAAGTTTGATAACGGAGTTCGGCAACTTTGCCTACGTCTCCGGGCCTTTTCTCTGTGAGGGAGGCTTCTTGATTTCTTTTCAAAATCTTATTAGTACATATTTACAATGCCGATTGGCTTCTATACTGATCTAGTCTTGTTCGCCATGATCTCTAGAATCTTGCACAACTTACGGCACCTGAAACGGATGTCCTGAGCTCTCAGAAATCGTCCGACAGCATCTCTACCTCAACAGCTTCCTCGCCTCAAACTGGCTTAGACCTGGCTTTACCTCAGCATCTCTGCTCTCCAAAACCGTCCAAAAGCTCTCCAAAGGCTCTCAAATCTGACCCAATGGCCTCAACATGGCCTTGGTTAAATAGTTGGGAAAGTTGGTTTCAATCCCCAACTTCCTCCCAAAAATTAGGCTTAAAAAAATGCCCAATAACCCTTAAAAATGGATTAATTACATCAAAAATGGCTTTAATTAGTTAAAAAACCATAAAGTGGTTACAAAACCCACTTTTAAACTATATTTTAGTTGAAAATGGGCTTAGCCCCCTCCATCCGGGTGCGCGCCCCCTTAGCTGGTCATATGCAGCTCCATAAGACCGCGGGCTTAACATAACCCTGCCCCAATCAATATGTAAAATGAACTCTTATATATTCTTTTACATATATTTTATAAGAAATAACGTTTGGCATAGTGGTTGGCGGACTTTATAAAGACGTAGCCAGTTGGGGAGGTCCGGGGTTCGAATCCCCCGGGCTTCAAAATTTTTTGACATAGCCGTTATTGGCTAAACCCAGAGTGCCACGTGGCAGCCGTTGATTGGGCCACGTGGCACCCAACCATTCGCTCGAACAGTGCCACATGTCAATGCTTGATTGGTCCACGTCATCCACCGTACTGCCACGTGTCATAGCCCTGTCACCTGCCACGTCAGCTGCTGACATCACCCTGCCACGTGTCACCCTTTCAGTGGTGACACGTGTCACCTCGGAATTGGTCCAACTGCACGCCGAAAGTGCCAAATCAGCCTGACACGTGTCACGCTTTGAGGCTGCCACGTGTCCTGTACGGAAGCCGCCACATCAATGTATGGAATCACCACATCACTGTACGGACGTGCCACGTGTCACTGTAGGACGTGCCACGTCAGCTGTACGAACTGACACGTGTCCTGCCCAGTCAACATTTTTTTGCCTGTTTGACTTTTCGGTCAAAACGCGATATCTTCTCCATACGGACTCCATTTGACATAAAAATTATACCACCGGAATCAGGAAGACGAGACGGATGCAATGGTACAGATTTCGTCGAATTCCGAGCACTTTCATTTTTTAGCATTTTTCATGCCCTGTTAGTCTTCTGAATCCGATTTCGGATCAACATGTCACTTGGAATCATGTGAATCATCTGATGAAAATATTAAAAATAAGTGCCACGTGTCAGCCCAAGAAAATATTTTAAAATACACGTGTCCCATGACGCGTCCATAAGTTCTTTAGGAATTATCATGAGTGACTATCTTCGGGACTTCGAAGTTTCAAGGTTTTTGTTGTTTATATTTGTTGGAATACCCGAAGCGCGAAGCTCCGAAGCGACCATTAAATATTTTATTTTAAAACTCAGGAAACTTCTAAACTTCAGAGATCATTAGGACCGTTCGATCAAAGTATAGTAACTCATCGACGATAGATATTGTAAGTGCCTTATTGATAAATAACAACCAATGGATTTATTTTAAAAATGAAAGGCAATTCTCTAAGTTTTTTGCTTTTTGGGTAAATGTTTTGTATTTCTAAGAGGTAAATTATAACGTTCAAAAGCTCAAAATTATATGTTTTCTAACACATCAATTAAAAAAATACATTATTCAATATGGGGCTTCAAAAACCGGGGTTTTACATCCCCTCCCCCTTATTTTGGCTCTGTCCTCAGTGCATATACAAAACAAGAATCAAAATTCCAAAATTTATTCAAAAAGTTGCGGGTACTCTGCCCGCATAGAATCTTCATGCTCCCAAGTAGCATCCTTAGGACCGTAGCAGGTCCACTGGATGTTTACCACCTCTATAACTCGAGTCTGGAGTATTTTGGATTTTCTATCTAATATCCGAACTGGATGGACTTGTAAGTCTCCCTCTATCTCTACCTGAATCATATGCCAATCAATAACATGGTTAGGATCATGTACACATTTTTTTAGCAAAGAGACATGAAATACATTATGCACATTCATGGAAGAAGGCAATGCAAGAATGTATGCAACTGGCCCTATTCTGTCCAATATCTCAAATGGACCACAGAATCCGGCTGCCAACTTTGTACAACTACTCAACTTCAAAGATCTCTTCTTGGGATTCACTTTTAAAAATGCTCCCTTATTTTAAATTCTCTATATGTTCTATTCTTATCTGCATAAATTTTCTTTCTATCCTGAGCTGCCTTCAAATTCTTCTTAATCTTAACCATTTGGTCTTCCATATCCTTGAGAAATTCTTGCCCAAGTACCACTCTATTTGCAGGGTTGTCCGAACTCACTAGAGTATTGCATTTCCTACCATACAAGGCTTCAAATGGGCTCATTTTCAATGAAGCTTGATACCCATTATTATAGGAAAACTCAACCAAGTGCAAGTAATCTTCCCACTTATATGGATTATCCATCACATACATTCTCAACATGTCTTCAATTAATCGGTTGACCCACTCTGTCTGTCCATTTGACTGTGGATGGTAAGCTGTGATAAATTTCATATTTGTACCAAATCCCTTAAACAATCCCCTCCAAAAATTTGAAGTAAACTTTGTGTCTCTGTCCGAGACAATTGTCCTAGGTATCCCATGCAACCTAGCAATCTCCCTCATGTAAATTTATGCAATATTGGCTGTTGTATGAGTTGTTTTTACAGGAAAAAAATGAGCATCCTTTGTCAATTTATCCACCACTACCATGATTGAATCATGTTGCCTTGTTGTCCTGGGAAATTTAGTTATAAAATCAATGGTTATCACTTCCCATTTCCTCTCTGGAATTGGTAATGGTTGTAGCGAACCCGCTGGGTGCCTATGCTCAACCTTCACCCTATGGAATTCCATACATCTGGAAATGTAATCAACAACATATTTTTTCATTCATGGCCAAAAGAATTGGATTCTTACTATTGTAATTGTTTTCTGGTAACCGAGATGTCCAACATATGGAACATTATGCATTTCTTTTAATACCAAATTCCTAAGTTCTCCGGAACTAGGAACACAAATTCTATTTTTATGCATAAGTAATCCATCTTCCTTCATCTCCTACTCTTTCATTTTCTATTGTACATCTCCTTGTTGTAATCTTTCCTTTACCTATAGGTAATGTTGATCTGTAACAACAACATCTAAAATTATGCTCTTCAAGTTTGACTGATGCATACTGACAGTTGTAGCATGCATGAGATGTATTCTTCTACTAAGTGAATCAACAACTTTATTTTCTTTTCCCTTGATATGCTTGATATCAAGGTCGTATTCACTTAAAAATTTCGGCCATATTGTTTGCCCAACATTCAAAGTTGGTTGTTAAAAAAGATACTTTAGACCATTGTGGTTTGTCCTTAATTCAAATCTCTTTCCCATGAGATAATGCCTCCACATATTCAATGCGTGGACAATGACAACAAGCTCCAAGTCGTTTGTGGCATAGTTCCTATCATTTTCCTTAAGATTTATGGAATCATAACCAATGACATTTCCATTTTGAGTGAGAAATCCACCAAGCCCTTCCTTACATGCATCTGTGCATACCAAAAAAATTTCATTTGGGTCAATAATATTTAACACAAGTGCACTAGTAAGTAATTCCTTCAACATATTAAAATTCTCTTCACACTTAGGTTTCCATTCAAATTTAATTCCCTTATTTTGCAAAGAAGTGATGGGACGAACAATCTTAGAGGACCTTGCTATAAACCTTCTATAATAACCAACTAACCCCATAAAATATCTATCTTTTGAAACATACATGGGTGATGTCCATCCTCTAGTGGCTTCAATATTCTCTGGATCTACGACTATGCATTGTTCTGAAATAATGTGTCCCAAGTAATGGATATGTTCTTGGTAAAAATAACACTTGGCATACAACTGATGTTCTCTCGGTACTTGCAATACCAGTCTTAGGTGATCTTCATGCTCCTCTTCAGAATTAGAATAGACAAGTATGTCATCAAGGAATACTATGACAAAATTATCCAAATAATTTCTGAATATGCCATTCATTAAGAACATAAAGACAACTGGTGCATTGGTTAGTCCAAATGGCACCACTACAAATTCATAATGCCCATACCTAGTTCTGAAGGATGTATTATGGATGTTTTCTTCTTTGATTCTTACCTAATGGTATCCTAATCTCAAGTCTATTTTTGAAAATATCTTTTCTCCTCTTAGCTGATCAAAGAGGTCATCAATTATGGGTAAAGGATATTCGTTCTTCACAATGGACTTATTCAGTTGTCGAAAGTCAATACACAACCTCAAGGTTTCATCCCTCTTTTTGAAAAAGAGTATTGGTGCTCCCCAAGGTGAAACACTTGGGCGTATGTACCCTTCATCAATTCCTCCAATTGCATTTGTAATTCTTTTAACTATGGTGTACTCATTCGATAAGGTGTTTTTGACACTGGGGCAACTCCTGGCACTAAATCAATAGAGAAATATATCTCCCTTTTTGGTGGAAACCCTAGTATTTCTTGGAATACATCCTCGAATTCTTGTAGTATCGAGAAATATTCAAGGCTAGGCTCCTTTGTATTTTATGTCTCCTCCACATGGGCTGCATACACTTAGAAATCATTTTCTGAAACATCTCTTCAACTTTAAGGTTGAAATCTCCCTTATAGAGATGGGTCTTGGAACTCCTTTCACAATGCTCTATTTTCCATCTCCATCAATACATGTAAATGTATTTTTATGATAATCTAGGATGACATGATGCTTGTCCAACCAATCTATTCCAATTAGAATATTGTAAGACCCCAATGGTATACTATTTAGATCAACACTAGTATTCACACCATTAAGACTTATGGAACAACCTATGACCATATCATGGATTCTCCTTTTGGTTCCAGTGGCTATCTGAACCAAACTTGATTTTCCAAGATTACTTTTCTCCAAATGTAATCTATCCACTATTTTAGGATCAATGTGACAATGACTTTCTCCTGAATCAATTAAAATAACAATAGGATGGTTTATGATCTTACCTTCCACCTCAATCATATTGGATTGGTATTTTTATTGTCGATCATCTAAGGCTACATAAATCATTCCCATGTCTTCGACTGTTGTAGCCTCTTGGATGTTGTGCATGGTCTTCACTCTGTCCTTTCTGTGAGGGTAATCGTTGTACACGTGATATTCCTTGTATCCCCAACTTTGGATTGGTGGTCTTCCCCTTTTTCCCAAGGAGTGTTCTTTCTTGGATTCACCCTTAGCATACTAGTCTTGATGATTTTTATTAGGCTTATTTCTATTGAAAGGAGGCTTGAATCCCTTTCTCCTCTGATCATAATTCTCCTTCTTCTTATCCTTCTAATATTTCTGCATGGATTATCTCCCTTGGCCTTGCTCATACATGTATTTGTCCTTCCTGATGGTCTCAGCCAAGGTCTTGGGCTCATCATACCGAATATTTTCTTTATAAAAGGGTGGAAATCCACTAAAAAACCTCTATATTTTTAGTTTCTCATCATTTATAAACCCTACATACTTTAACAACCCCATGAACTTCTTCTCATACTTTTCCATGGTCATGCTTCCCAGCCTAAGCTCGAAGAACTCCTGTGTTTTCTTGTCATATAAGTTCTCTGAGAGGTACTCCTTCTGAAAATAGTTCTTGAACTGCTTCCAAGTGATCCTATTCTCATTAATATGCTCAAATTGCTTCAGTTAATCCCACCACATAACATCTTTCCCATGTAAATAGTAGGTGGAAATTCTGGCTTCTAGGTTTGATGAATAATTATGCAATTGGAAATATCTCTCAAGTCCAAGAAACCATGCTTCAACATCATCTTCCCTTTCCCTTTCACCATCAAAGGATGGTGGCCTAAGCTTCCTCATCTCTGCTTGCAAATTGTTTAGTTCATGTCTTCTTCTTTGGTGCCTAACACGAGACACCTATGGACTGCTTATGGAATCTTCAGATGCATAAAAATTTCTTTCTGAATAAGGAGGTGAGTGATTTGTATGAGTTCTGCTAGCACTTATTGAATAACCAACACTTCCACGATTATCTTTTCTTTCATGATACATGCCTTCTTCCTCTTGTTTTGGGCCATTATTTTTTTGTGTTTGCAATTGGTTTAAGATCTGCATCACTCGAGCATTTATCTAAATTTTTTCTCTCATGAATCTCTAATTGTATGTTTTGTACCTCTGCACTTCTATTTTCAAGCTTCTCACAATTTCTATCAACGTTTCTTGCTCCCTTCTACCCTTGTGTTCGTTGGATTCTATCTTTGCATTACCAACTCTGATATTCTGACCTTCAGCCTCTTTATCATGCATGGAGGCTCCCTCACCTTCTTCCATTTCTTGAATCTTCATTCCGAGCTGATATGTTTAAACCCCCTTAATTCTGCAAAATGTGCAAGTGACCATTTTGTTAGAGTTAATCATATGATAAGCAAAATTTTCCAAGCAATGTTACTGTTAAGCCCTAATATTGGCTCACTACCCCTTAATTGGGGCATATTAGATTAGTAATGATATTTTATTTATGTCGGATTTAGGCCATTAGTTTTAATTTAGATTCGTAATGTTATTTTAATTATGTCGGCTTTAAGCCATTATTTGTAATTATACCTCCTAGTCTCCTATATATACCAAGGAGACATTTTCATTTTGAATCATCTTGTACTTGAACATTTAAGTGGGGTAAAAGGA
>ML795140.1:339660-378902 GCA_009831015.1 Picea engelmannii
TTGTACTTGAACATTTAAGTGGGGTAAAAGGAGGTTGCCCCCTCGAAGAGGCTTATTATCTGAAATTATCTCTTTTTCAAGGCGTTGAGTACTTTTCCTGAGGTTTTTCTATGCTATATTGATGTTTGGTTCTTAACAGTTACAGGTCCTTTCAATTAATGAAGAATATGTATATATCAATTTGCATCATATAACACTTCCCTTGGCCGATACAAAATTTGATTCTTCACAGGAATTTCCTTCAAAACCCTTCCCCGGGTGACCACGGCTTGAAACCATGGGCTTAATCCTTCCTTAGCGTTTTTCTTTCTTTAGAACAAAAAAAAATTCGGCCACTAGCCCCCTTTTACTTCGACCGAAGTCTCATAGGACAAAGGGATATGACCAAGTGCTTAGTTGGAAGTACTTATCCGGAGCTTCGGGACATCAGGGCTCCGAGTCTTTGAGATTCGAGGGGGGTTTCACCTTCATCGCACTTCATATTTCTTGAATGTTGAATTGGAGAATATCCCCAATAGACCCTTTTTCAGAGCTTCAGGGTTCAGAAACTTCGAGCTTTGAAGGTTTTTTTTTTCTACTACTTCACCCCTTGATTTCCCCGAACACCGAACTGGAAAAGTTCTTCGGAGCTTCGCTCTTCAAAGGTTCTGACGACAACATACTCCCTTATCCTCGGGTGCCAAATCTCTGAACTTCTAGAGTCGCATCAACAACTACGCACCAGGGGTAATACATGTCGAAAATATAGAGATGACCAGTGGCCTAATCTACAGGCGACACACTTCAAGTTATAATTGGCACAAAAGGTCTGTGAATAACATAAAACATGATGACATGTGGCACACATGAAGTGGGTCCATGTCACCCTTGGTGGTGTTAGCATGTCACTTCGTTCTGACGCACCTGGACTTCGACTACTTTGGGATTAAGAAGTTTCTTCAACCACACACCTCAAAACTCCCGAAATCCAAACTGGAGGACTCCTGGTCTGTCACTCTTCGAAGCTTCGAGACTTCAGGGAAAACTTCTCCAAGTAACATAATGACTAAAACTCCCGAATGTCTAACTTCTAAACAATCGCTAATCGACGGACACGTGTCCCCTAACCACGGATGGTTCGGATTGACTCAGGACTTCGGGATATTTTCTTCCTGGAAACTTAAGGACTCGCTTCTCCCGTAGTGCTGAACCTACGAACTGTCGTGATATCTACGACTCACGCTTGCTCGTGTGCAGATATGACAAATGGGAAATGATCTTCTCCACTGTGCCTCACCTCCCGATCTGTGCCTGATCCAACGGTCCAGATCTATCCTTGGAAAAATCCAACAGTCAAGTACTCCTCCCATTTATCTACGACGTAGATTCACTCCGAGACTTCAGAGCTTGGGGGATTTTGCCTCCTTTTCATCAAAGACTTAAAATTTTCCGAAGTAACAAAGTTCGAAGGACTCCGGTGCTTAACAACCTTCCACCTTCTCCAAATACGACGACTACGAAGGATTTTTCTTCTCCCTAATAGATCCAACGGTCCAAATCTAAAATTGACGCCACTGTGGTGATCGTTCTTGAATTTAAAAGGGACAGTAATGATCCTTCAATCCCTTACTAAGGATCTCAGACATTCTAACTTCTGCACAAACTTTGCAACGCCATTCCTCCCGATCTTCACGACTTCAAGGTCCTAACTCGATCTCAACCAAAATATCTTGTCTAATAGATCCGACCCAGTGTTTCAACCTGTAGCTCTGATGCCAATCTGTAACATACCCAACCACCCATAGGCTGGGCACACTAACTTCAAGTCCCCTTTCTGGACTAATTCAAACTCTGATCTAACTTTAGATGATGAGGATGCATGAAGTACTCACATGCATTGATCAATTCAAGCTAAACATAAAAGAATTAACCATACGACATGTGCAATCATAACCATAAATAATGCATATGATAAATACAAAATTCATATACAATTGAATACACAAAGAAAATAAAGATACATAGGTAAATAATACCATAACAGAGAGCACTTATATTTTATAAAACAAATCATCGACTGTCTGTAGACAAAGGACGTTCCACCCAACCGTAGACATTGTTGTTCTAAGTCTCAATAGAAATGTCACCCTTGAGCTGGGGCTATGAATCCACAAGGACAATTCCAAAGTGTTACTCAGCTTCCCAAACTAATCAACATTCAATCTCTCATAGGCTTCCCAACACCCACAACAATCCAAAGTACACCATCTCTATTCTACCCATCCTGCTGTTACGAGGAAAATCTCTCAATGGATAGGGTGAACCACAATAGATGAAAATGACTGTAGAAATCAACTCTATTTCAATGATATGATATATAAACCAATGTGCAAGGGAGATAATAAAGAGTCCTACCTTGTCCAGATGTTCGATGATGTCCACCATTGAGCACTTTGACCTAAAGCTGTATATACCTGCAACAAATTCGCAACAAACAAGCGAAAGCAAGCATATGGTGGAAATATAAAAGGTTAGCACATTAAATAGCATAATCCATCAATATACATAAAAAATATGCCCATGGATAATAATTAATATATTTTCAGGACATCAATTGGATGTGAAGCGAGTATTTCTATTAATAAATGATCAGGAGAAGTGAAAATATTACAGACTTCTGTGTTGGCATGGTTTAGAACCGAGAAACTAAGTTCCTTCCAGCTGGGCCTCCACCACTTCAATCCTTCACCAAAGGCAAGTTCATATAAGGGAGACAATGAGGTTCTCCATCAATAAGGGAAGAGCTTGGGGGCTGAACATCGAGTTCAGACTTAAAATACAAAGGGATGCAGACTCAATATGAAGTAAATAATTTCTCCAGAGTAACTTCGCTGTCAAAGTTGAATTCTTTCTCCTTTTTCACGGCTCAAAATTGGATTCTTTATAGACTTCAAAATCCAACTGAAGGGCCGAGTCAGAACATTTCTAGTATATGGAAGGCCAAGTATAATAGATCTCCTGTTGTGACATGGAAACCCAACATTTAATTTTGATTTTTTGGCACAAATATTGATGTACACGGGCTGTAGTGGAGCAGCCTGCGTATGCACTTGTTGTATATGGTGAAAGATGCGTACAAGTGGGAAAATTTGTATTTTTGTCTCTGGTATTTAGTAACAGGGAAGATAAGTATGCATAGGGAAATGGAATAAGGCCCTCTCTGCAAGATTGCATAGGGTGAGGAAAATCTTTCTCTAAAAGATTGCCCCTAATGTGTGAGGTTAGAGGAGTATCTGCGATGGCCAAAATACATTATAAATAACCTAGAAGTGGAGTGGTAGGGAACCAACTGGATGAACTCAATTGATCATTACATTCTGCACTGACTTTGCATACATGGCTGCCAAAAATACACTGCAGATCCATGTGAAAATATACCTAACAAGTGTCCATGGCCATGAATAGGCAAATACAAATGCGGTTACATGCCAATGGTTGTCATAGTCACAAACAAGGCCCAATAGAACCAGTCTCAAAACCAATATGAAGATATTTGTATACCATGGAGTACAATCTGATCTCCCATGATCACTGAAGTCATATAGGTACTGGTCCAATGAAAAGGAAGCAACATCTTACGAAAGCTGCGACTAGATAGTGATGTCTTCAAGTCTTCTACATAATCCGCCAAAGGTGAAAGTCTACATCATGTGAATAAAGGAGTTGAGGTCGAACACAATGAGACATCATTTGATTACCGATCATTGATGTATACCGTTAACAAACGCGAGACAACCTACTGATAATGAAAGTAGGTATCAAGGCACCGAGTACATTCTTACAAGTGTGAATAGAGGAGTCAGTCTCGAACACCTAAAGAATCCATCGATCAAGAGACATTGATGTATTCCCAAATGTGGATGGCGAGAGACCCTGCCAGTGATGACTGCAAGCCTCAAGGTACTCATAAGTCTCTAGGTCCCGTTTCCAGAATAAATGGGCTGAAGACAATGGAAAGAGACCCTCTGAAAGGAGAGCATTAAGGCATCTCTGATCAGTCAACATGAGGTACAAAGCAGGAGCTTCATGCTTTGGTGGAAATCAGACAAAGAACATGTTCATGAACCAACGACCTTGTGCGTCTTTCACATGTTCCAAGTGAAAGAAATACATGAAAAATACCCTCTGAATAGCAGCCAATGATGAATACTGCTGAACAAGGAGAGGAAACCACCGATAAGTCTAATGACATCCAAGACACTGCATGAATCCCAATGTGTGAATAGATGTCTTGCCTTCGAACACAAGGGAAACTACCCAGTCAACGACCAATGATGAAATGCCAATTGTTGGATTCAAGGTTACCTACCAATGATGAAAGTAGGGCCAGGGTGCCTGATAGGACTACAATATCATGTGATTATGAGACAAACTGAGGGTATGTCCGACATGCAAAGTCAATAGTTCTGAGCAGTGGCCGACACAGGTTGATAGACGTCCTTTGAACAAGAGCATGAGACATATGGAGGAATCTGATAACATAGACCCAATGATGAAACCATGAGATGCAGGATGCATCGGTGAAAATATTTGTAGGGACTGGAAGAGTAACTAGTCAATAGAGAGGACTCTGTAACGAGCTTAACTTCCTAAGGCCATGCTAATCACAAAATTATGATGAATGGATTCAAATAATTTTGTGCTCTATTCAAAGGCAACATGACTTCTTCCGATACAAGATAATACTCCCTCTCGGCCCGTCCTTTTTTGTTTTTTCATAACAAATGAATGTTATGATACAGAGGAGGAAACGAGTGTCGCAGGTAAGAAAAACTAGTTCCAACAGTGGAACGTACTTATGCTCAATGAAGGGAAGTGCATGCGGGATATGGACACTCCGGGGAATGGTCCCTCCTAGGTATAGGGTGCCAAATTGTGAAGGATGTAAACAAGGCTCTGCTTGGTTGAGGATGAAAAAATGCTGAGGAAAACGGTTTATAACGCAAAGAGGGAACATGTTATAGGTTCAATACTGCAAGCAAGGGCATGAGTTGCAATCACAACTTAACGCCAATTTTTTTTTCATATATTTTAGTCTACTTGGTGTGAAAAAGGGATAAACTTGTGCCAAATAGACGTCTTTTCAAAATCGGTTTTACGAGTGTGAAAGAGACAAGTTAACTCGGAAATATTTTCATTTTTTGATAATGAGTCGGAAAAAATATTAAATAAGACTCACGGCCTTTCAAATCGAATTTAACAAGTGTGAAAGGGATAAATCACTCAACAATATTTTTCTTTTTAGACGAGTTAGAAAAGATCTTAAATAAAACTTGTTTGGGAGTCCACGAGGTATAAGGTCACATGTTTATGAATGAGAAATAAGCCTCAACTAAAAGTCAAGTATGAGTTGTGAGGGACTCCTGGTCCTATTGAAAAAAATCTCTGCATGGGCACCAAATGCAGTAGGGAATCTAACTAGGGCACTCATGTTCGGTAAGTCTCTACCACTTGAAAATGACATGACTTTATAGTAGATGGAAGGTTCTGTGTCGCGACAAATGGGTTTGTACCTAGGGCGTAAAGAGTGACAGTTATAGGATAATGCGAAAATGCATAACATAATGGATACCTATCCTATACGCTGGGTAATGAACATACCTGCCCAAGGTGACAAACGATCAACATAACACTAGAATCTGCAAGAATCCCAGGTTAAAACTGTAAAAACCAACTCGATACACCTTTGTATTAGTCCATTAGGTGAAAAAATGGCTTAAAAATATAGAAAGTGGGTAAAAATAATTTATAAATAGTAACAAAATAAAAAATTACTATACCATTTTGATTTTTTACCCAACTAGTGAAAATTGGACCAAAATACCTCCAAGATTCAAATGATGATTGCGAGAGCATCAGTCAACGAAATCATGAGTCGTCTGGATCAGATAATTCTTGTTCTCTTCCCCTTCAAATTCAATTGTTTAAAATTTTGAATTAGGTCTTAAAGTTTTAGTTATTGAGGGTGAAAAGTGTAGATTTCAGTGTACGTGGGATGGCCTTGATTAGGTCGCATATACGACAAGGTATACACTCTCGTGTGAGCTACAAAAGGAATATATTAATACCTACACGTGAATGTATGTAAAGAAAGCTGCGTACATGCACACAAATGATCAATTTGAAGGGTTCTAACTCAAAATTGTATTTGTCTTTGATATGATGGTTCTTGAATGGAGAGAGAGAGAACATAAGGAGATCGATGCTGATGGAGATCGAGATATGGGGGCCCAAATGGCCTTAAAGCGATGTGGATTGTATAAGTTTTGGGCACTCAAAGGTATGAGAGCCTAGGTGAGGTTGTTGGAGATGTTGGTGGGTTACTGGGATCCTGAGAGTGAGAGCTTCAATCTCGATGGGAAACCATTGAGAATTGAAGTAGAGGAAATTTATTTTCTGACTGGTCTATCATGCCGGGGAGAGGTTGTAAACCTCAAATCACGGGGAGCAAGTAATGGGATGAAGATAGAGGAATATATCGATGTCCACTATTCAACAGGGACTCCTAAGGTAGGGAGTCAAGTCCCTATATAGGCAATAAACAACCTCAGTCTAAATATTATTGTCTTATTATTGACCAAGATCATAGGTTCGACCTCGTTGCACCAGGCATCAAGGCTGCTCATGTTCTATGCATTGCAGTGTGCGAGACCCACAGTGTATGAGTGGTGTACCTCGCTGCTGGAAAATATGAAAATCCAATTTATAGAGTACAAATAGGGGGATAAAATAAATTTTGGGTTTTCCTCCATCCTATGAAGTTTCTTTTTTCGAGCGGGTTCCAGGTTTGGGACCTAGAGTTGAGATTCTTCCCAGAGGACCTCACGATCCAGCCATGGCATGATGGAACGAGGTGATGAGGTGGAAGGGGGGAGGTAGGATGCCAACATCCTACAATGAGGACTTCTTCTACTGGTGGTAGCGACATGTCATCGCTCTAGATGACTATCCCTATGAGGGGATCAACTTTATAGGTGATGCAGACATGCCACTCCCACCATGGGCCGCCTATGGTGACATAGGTATGTTAAAATGTTTTTACATATTTCATTTTTTTGTATAATTAGGACTAAAATATTTTTGGATGGTGCTTAATTATTGACTAGAAATTTATGTACTGCAGACGTGGATCCGTGACGTCCAGAGGGTTTCCCTCGACATTGATGGAGGAACCAGGGAGACGAGGCAGTGGGAGGAGAAGCCGAGAGGGTCCTACAAAACGTACAGAGAAACCTGTTGCGTTTGACTCACATGATACCCATGGTTTAGGTAGAGGATTTTCCTGAATCCATGCAACGACAGGTGGTTGGTGTACCTAGGGCATGGGTACGACTCTTTCAGTGTGTTGCAAACACTGTGGTTTGCTACCATGGCACACATCCGGTGCCACGGGCGTAGATGTCGTGGGATATTGTAATATCGACTATATATGTGTATTTAGGGTGTTAGCCCCATTTTGTACTGTAAACACCATATTTTTTGAAATATATAAAAAAGGATCTTCGACTTTACTTATATTTTACAATGTGTACATTGATTAGATGGTTTTATTTGCTTTTAATTATGTGACAAATGCCAATCTAAAACAAAATTAACATAAGCATCAGATACATGATTAAAACTCCTAGGAATATTATAATATGTAATAAAATCAATTTTTCGTTCTAAAAGACGTACCCGTAGGAATCGTCAGAGTAACGTAGGATCACGCATGCGGTAACGACTGTTCAACTGACGTACTACTAACTGGGAATTCATACGAAATTCTAATGAACAAATGCCATGTGAGATAGAATCACACAAAAGTTCAATAACGGTGCTATATTGGACCACATTGTTCATGGATGGCCCTAGGCATACGCCACCTAAAGACACCAGTAGACCCCCGGGTGAGTAAACCACCCAAGCAGCGGAAGCCAAGTTCCATGTATGACGACTAGCCCCGTCTGCGAATCCTAAGTAGACCGACGACTCCGTTGACATCTGTCAACCAAGTGAAAACTGGATAAGCAACCTGAAGACAAAAATAAAAGAGATATATACACCAAATTACATTAGTGTACAGAGAGTTCTACCTAATCCTATACACTAAATTACATTAGTATACAGAGAGTTCTGCCCAATTGGCTCAAGCATAATATATTTTCAAGTAAAGCCCACTTTTGGGCTCGACAAACTTATTCCCTTCAAAATATTCTAACTCATAGGCTCTTTTCTCTAGAACACGTCGCACGATGTAAGGATCGTGCCACATGGGTTGAAACTTCCCTGCCCACAGTGTTTCTTTGCCTTGATCATACAAGAGGACCAAGTCATCCTCGACGTACAACCAAGGACAAACAGACTTATCGTACTGGACCTTGACATGTTGTTTGTTCACCTCGATAGCAAGGATGATTTTAAGGATGGAAATTTATTTTAAAATGTAGAAACCTTGGTGAATCTTACTAATCCTTCATATTCCAACTATAAATTTTTGGTGATATTTGTGTAAAATTTTTCAAATTTCTAAGGATTTTATATAGTTTATATAAAAGTTTGGCGATTTTTAAGGTAAAATAATTTTATCCTATAGAATTTGGGTGAATCATTTTTAGAATAGCGAATATTTTTTTGGGAAAAACCATGGAAAATTAGCCCATGAGATAAATTTAGCCCCTAAAATCATCCCTACGAGTCAATAGCCGTAGAGGCATCTCAACGCTGCTCATAGAGACTCTCTAGGTGTACAAGGTGTCGCTCGAGATCAGAAGTGTCAGGTAGGAGTGCGATTTCCAACTTAAGTGAAGGGATTTCACATTCAATAGGTAAAATTGACTCCACACCATTTACTAACTAGAAAGGGGAAAATCTGGTGGTAGTCTTGATCGAGGTTTAGTATGACCATAGTGTAGAATATAACATGATGTGTCAGTCAGGTTTACTCTGACTGGCAGTTTTTTGAAAAATGGTCTTGAGAGACTTGTTGACGACCTCTACTTTTCTATTTTCCTAGGGATAATAAGGAGAATAATAACCATGTCTAAACCCCAACTTATCTGCTAGTTCTTCCATCATCTCATTATGAAATTGATTGCCATGGTTAGTGACGATCTCGCTCGGGATACCAAAATAAGCAATAATCTGATTGAATGCGAAGAAGGTTGTAGTATTCCCATCATATTTAACAGTAGGCATGGCCTCGACCCACTTAGTAAAGTAGTCAACGACCACAATAATGTGTTGATGCCCCCCAACCGAAGTTGGGTTGCAATCGATGAAGTACACCCCCCACTTGGTGAAGGGACCAATGGTAATGATTGGATGAAGAGGGGATGGATGTGAGCGTATTTTCTGAGTGAACACTTGGTAGGGGTGGCACTTCTTAACCGCTTCAATACAATCTTTAAATATAGTACGCCAGAAATAACCGACTCGCAAATTTTTTTGGGCTGTCGCAAGCTTGGATAGATGACCACCACAAGACCCTCTGTGGTAATCGTTCAGAACAAACTTGACTTCTCAATGAGTTAAACAACGACGCAAGATATCGTCTATTCCTCGACGATACAAAGTGTCACCGAAGATAGTATATTTCTTATATTGGTATCTTATACGCCGTTGGTCATCTCATGAGAGATGTTGAGGGAAATTCAAGGTTGAAGATAGAGAATGATGTCTCCATACCAGGGGTCAGAGGATGAGATAGAAAAATGTGTTCGTATGCAATCGAATCAACATGGATAACGTCCTCATCTAATCGTGGAAAATCGAATATTAACTCCACAAAGACTAGGGATTTATTGGATTTCGCGGAAGCAAAATCAAGATCAAACTCCTGTAAAATGACAATCCATTTATTATATTTTCCCCCTATGATACGTCAGGTAAGGACGTATTGAAATGGATTGACATCAAAAGCCACTGTAGTCTTGCAAAGTAATATATACTGACGCAAACGGTGGAATGCGTGAACGACAACCAAAGCTATCTTTTCAACGTGAGTGTAATTAAGTTTAGGACCAAGTAAAGTTAAACTAAGATAGTAGATGACGTGCTCACGGAGCTCATCATCCTCCTGAACCAAAACCATACCAATCATATCCTCAGACACGATGATATAAAGCAAGTAATCTCTACTATAGTCAGGCGGCTTCAACAGAGGTACCGACACCAAAGCTTTCTTCAAAGCATTGAAAGACTCATGGGCTTGCTCATCCTAGATAAAATGGGTGTCCTTCTTCAGAAGATGCATGAAACCATTAGTGATAGTGGCATAGTTCACTATAAACCTACGAAGAAAGTTGTCTTTCCCCTATTAACCCTGAATTTGTCTAATCATGCGCAAGGGAGGCAACCAAAGTATTGCCTCAACCTTAAGTGTATCTACCATGATCCCAGTTTCAGAAACTAGAAAACCTAAAAGACGACCATAATTAACGTAAAATATGCACTTGTGAGGGTTCAACCAGATTCTATAGTAATGACATCTTTCAAAAACAAGCCAAAGGTGAATAACGTGATCCGCTCTCTTGCGAGAGTGAGAAGCAAGATTCTCAAGGTAAGCTTCGACTATGTGCTTAAGATCATGAAAAGAGAAATTCATGGCATGTTGAAAGGTTGCTCTGACGTTTTTAAGGCCGAAAGGCATTTTACGGTATGAAAAAGTACCCCAAAGACAAACAAATTTCATCTTGTGTTGATCCTCGGGTTTGATTTGAATTTGATTATATCCTAAAAATATGTCCATAAAAGAAAATACTTAGCTTCTGACACACTTGTCGAGAATCTGATCGATGAAAGGTGTGGGAAATTTGTCTTTCGGACAGGCCTTGTTCAAGTCACGAAAATCCATACACACACGGATGGTTCCTTTCTTCTTATCTACATGAACGAGGTTGGATACCCATTCGGTCAAGGGAACCGGGTAGATGAAGCCAACATTAAGTAGATTCTCCACCTCTACCTTAATAGCAGGGGCCTTTCGAGGGTTGATAGCTCTAAGACGTTGCTGAATAGGTTTATCATCCAGATAAGTTCTAATCTCATGTTCAAAAATATGAGGGTCAATCCCTGACATCTCTTAATCTGACCAAGCAAATACGTCTCGAAATTCTTTTAAGAGATCGGTGTAGATCAAGATTTCTTCTGGTGAACAATTCGCACCGATATTTATGTTTTCAACCTTGCCAGGGGTACGAGAGATGTCGATTGTGACAGTAGGATAAATGCTCACCATATTTCCTTCGGCATAAATGTCATGCGTATCAAGCAGAACTACAACGTGACTGACTATCTCACTCATAGTAGATCGAAAGTCGTCTTGTTTGATTCTTTCAATCTCTGGGATAAAATAAGAGTGGTGATGCATATCATCCCAAGGTTTTTCGGAACCATTCATGGATTCGATGATGGCTTCCTCTAAAGACAAAGTCCCATCGAGGCAATCATGTGAACATGACAATGAAGTGTCCCAAACGAGATCCTCCTCGTCCGTCAGCGAGGGAACATGATCGGGATTGATGAAAGAGTCGAGAACAATTTGATATGCAATCTCTGCTGCCGATAGTAGCATGGCCATCAAAACATGCGACTGACCTTCACAAGACAAAATTGGGGAAGGTAAGGTCCACGGGTCACTAAAATAAGAAGTGTGGAAAGGAATGGACCTCCCTATCAAGACGTGCCTGCTGGACATGGCATAAACATGATGGCTCGGTGTCGAGAAGTTGAAAGTAACCATAAGGGAAGAATACATTTCGACACCGATATTCTCAGTTGTCGGCTGAGATATGTCAATCACAGGGATCGACGGTCCAAGAGATGCATTAGGAATAGAGCACGCAAAGGATAACTGATCGATTGTCACAATATTCCCTTCATGAGGAAAACAAAGAGTACGGAAGACAGACGACATGACGACGATCATTACATAAGTCCAATTGCGACCTAGTAACAGGTTATAATAAAGAGGCACATCAACTACCTCTACTTCCACCTCTACTATCTTCCCACCTAACTGGACTGGAAATGTAGGAAGAATACCGTGAGGGAGGAAGGAATGACCGTCAAAGCCAATCAACATGTTTGATTACTTGGGAAGAGTCAGAGAATCGAGAGCTTTCCAACAAACGAGGGACATCACACACGTAACAACGCCTTCATCAAAAACCACACATTTGATGGTATAATTTGAATAATCCATGTGGATTTGGAAACCCACACGATAAGGCAAGCAAGGCTTAACATCTGTGACATCAAACTTGATAACCTTTGAGCCACTGGGTTCTTGAGATCCTAAAGTAGAGAGTAAGGAATTCCTCCATGAAGGACACATCTGGAGTACCTCCAAAGCCGACATCGCATAAGGGGTTTGATCTAGGTCCTCAACAATAGAGTAGTTCTAGGTGGCCCTAGAATTTGGATTATGGGTAGAGCGCTTAAGTACTCCTTTCGGAATACGAGGCGATGTCTCTAGTTTCTCAATCTATAAATTCATCTCCGGGGGAGGAGGAGGAGATTCTAGACCAAGAATAGTTTGTTTAGAACTATAGTCTCAAGATCGAGTGGCTACATCAATTTTTGCATCAACTATGTTGATAAATAAATGGTTTCCATCTTGTGACTGCTGATTTTGACCTCCACCAGCCACATTTCCGGCGTTTGAGGAGATCGAGGCTAAGTGATGATTATGTGGGAATGGATTCATTAGCACAACAGGCAATTGAGCTTATAACCTCACAACTTCTACAGTTTTGGGGTATAAATGTGTAAGGTTATCATCAGTGCAAAGATTACAGGGAAAATTCACCTTACATCTTTCTTGTTTTCCCTCTCCAGCATTACTACCCATCTTCTCATTATTATTATTGTCCTTGGGTTTATTACCATTTTTCCCACCCTTACGATTATTATGTCCTTTCTTCTTATTCCCTCCTGGTTGCTGGTTACCATTCGGGTTGGCTGATGATTGCACGAAGTGTACATCTACCGAATGAGTGGGGTTGGAAGACATAGATGAAGCTGGTCCTCCTATAGACTAGCTTAAAGACAACTCTTTCAACTAGTTTGTCACCGAGTTTGCAGACTTTACATTGGCAGAACCTACTATTCCATTGGCATGAGGTCTAGGATTTTTCCTAGGGTCGTAAGTAGACTGCGGTGTGTCAGGAATAAGGTGTTATAACATCCCAGACTGAGCATATATCAAATCTAACTGCTAGGACCTAAATATTTCTTCTTCTTTGGTGGTAACCCCAGATGTAGAAACTTCCTTTGAGATAGGAGGGTGCAAAGACTTAAGAAACCATTCTAAAAGAAAGTCCAGGGGAATAGGGGTCTTAATACACCTCTTTCATTTATGCCACTCCTGGATATGGTTCGATATATGAGTGGAGGTATCCTGGTGTAATGCAGAAAATAGTTCTAAGCCAACATCATAACAAATGGGAAACTAGAAGTGGTTAATAAAGACCATCAACAACTTACTAAAAGTCCCATATGCCCCCTTGGGTAGCTCAATATACCATTTCACAACAACTCTGACGAGGGCGCATTGAAATAATCTCAAACAAATAGAATCATCATTTAGGGAATTCGATGAGCACCAAAGGTGAAAGGTAGTGACATGATCACCAGGATCCTCTCCATTCTTACCCTTGAACTTTGGAATGTCCGAAGGAATTTTGGTGGGGATGGGGGGCCATGTAGGATCGTGAATCATAAGGTCATTCATTAACTCAGACAAATCTGGCAGATTAAGCGTGGCCAGAAAAGGGAGATGGGGTTGTGACATCTGGCCCCAACCTCCTGGGAAATATTGCGCTTGCAGATTTGCAGGCCATCCAGAGTTTTGGTAAACACCATGGCCCTGTCTGACATTATAAGGCCCTCCTCCGGGTTGATTCATATAAGGTTGGTTGGGCATCATTCTAGCTAGAATGTTATGTTGAGGGTTATAGAAATTTCCCCCAACCGGATTAAATCCAGGTTGGGGGTTTCCCAAAGTGTGAAACTGACCTCCTTTGCGTTGGAATCTGCAGGATAGGGGAGGATTCATCATGCCAAAAGTATTGCTTGGAATCTGCGTCGAGGAGGTAGGATTGTAGGATGGAACTTGATCCAAAGCTTGTCTTCTAGGTTGACTATTCCACCCAGAAGTAGGAGGATTGGACCTAGGGTTAAAAGTAGGGATACCTCCCATATTAGGAGTCATTTGAGGGATTTGAGATCCACCAAATGAAAAATGAGTGTAGGGAGGTGTATTTCCCCCAAGCTCAATGCTAGCATTAGGGCTAGCCACTGGGATGGATTTTGAAAACTGCGAAGTGAAGTTGGGCATACCATAAGAAAAGGGACTAGAATCCATAGGGATGGACTGAACATTGTATCCCGGTGAGTGGCCAAGAGACGCAAAGGGGTTTGAGGCGGTAACTTGAGCATTTACTATAGGTCGAGCCATAGTAATGATAGGTACCTCTGGTACTAAAGCCATGGAGGTTGCAGGAGTCGAAGGGGTGCCATTAACTATAGTGGGTATGGGAGTCGAATGGCTCCTAGAATTCCAAAGACTAGGTTCAATACTCATCCTTGTAGAATCAAAAGTCTGAAAGGTGGATGTTTGTGTACCACGTGTACTAACTCTATGCCTTTTATAAGGAAAGGACACAAAATCTGGTGGTAACTGTAACAAGCGACGGGACCGGTGGGGAGGCTGGTACGAATCCATGATGACTTAAGACTCTAAAGATAAAAAATATATCCTAAGGCCAACTAGTAATCAAAGAGCACACCAAAAGTCAAACGACCAATATGCATGCAAACGGGCTAAAGTGGCTGAGTGGCCTCCCTCCCTAAAGAAGGTATGTCTTTCCCAAGAGGGGCCTGAGACTCCCTACTAAATATCAAAGGTAACAAATAATTTATAAGGGCCGTTGTGGGCTTATAAACCAGTCAGTCAGATCCCCCCGGAGAGGTAATCCTCCATAAAGGCTATGTGCTGTCCGACCCTTATTTAACCAAGGGTACCTGTAGAATAACCCCTGTAAGTAACCTATGAGACAACTAAGCCAAGAAACTAGTAAACCACTGTATAGTTGATGCACATGCGAGAATTCGTAAGTCAGGTCCACCGTATGGGCAAGGTAGCAAAGCCCAAAACCTTTAAAGCACCGCCTCTCACAAAGGTAAGGGCACTAACAAGATCCCCATATATGAATAGATCCACATAAATATCTCTGACGCCAGGAAGGTATCAGGGGGCTCTCCCTTCAACCAACTTCACATGACCTCGTGCTTAAATCCAATGTGAGCAGAGCCTCCTGATCTTACCAATTATACAATGGATTTCTCCACTCCCTGACTCAGAAACATATGTTGATTTAATTACCTTGGAGAAGTTTACTCACAAAATCCTATTTCGAGGCACTAAATCCTAGGCTAGTTTGTGTACCCTAGAAAATAAAATCGTTACTAATAGATTTTAAATCATAGCGTTGATTTTAATAGCCGTGATTACTCAAAAAGGTATGGTAGTGAAACTCATGGTGTTACGACTCTACAAGAAAAGTGAATATTAAAAAGATGCAAAGTCCTAACTTTAACTATCAATGAATGACATGCTTCTAAAAACGATGCAATTTTCAAATTCAACTCTGCAATTCAGAAGTAAAAATACAATCTTTCACTATATGCACTAGGTTAATGATAAAAACTCAAAGGAAAAAATGCCAAGTAATGCAAAATGCCTATTTTTTTGTTGTATTTTCAATATATCGAAACTGAAAATGCATGGACTGAAAAGTAACTTGATATACAACCCTACTGTGTCTAAAAAATAGATAACTCAAGCAGGACACCAAGCAAAAAAGCACCCAGTCCAATGTACAAGGACAATAAAAAATAAAAGATGAAGAGAAAGACTTCGCCCGGAAATTCAACCAAAAGAGGATTTCATGTCATCCCACAAGCACTCAACAGGCACTACAGAGACCCAAGAAGGCTAAAAAAGCATCAAATCCCACCCATCAAACACCAGACCAAACAAACATGCAAGAGAAAGAGGTGTAAGCAACCGTTCAGGAAAAAAAAGAGTATATACGTAGCTTGCACTGAGATAGCCTATGTGTATATGCAACTTTCAAGGAAAAAAGTGTGTATATGCTTTGAAACAAGGGCAATCAAGGGAGAAAGGCTGAAAACTCAAACCCAAAGTGAACATGAACTGTCTCTTGATTAAGGTTAGTTATCATTGATGTCAACCATTGAAGAAATCCCCGTAGCACAAAGGTTTGGGTAATGGACCCAATATTGTTTGATGTAAATATGACTCATTATTGTCTTGTCATGGTTGATAAGAAGTAAATATGGATGAACTCCAAAGTGGTCCCCTTATCGTGAAAGCCCTCACAGGAAGACGCTTTGCGGAGTAAGAGAACCCATGCTTAATTGTGGAATAATGAGATCCTAGATGGATAGTTCTTGTCATTCCATTTCCGGTGGTATGTGGAATGTCACATAACTCCTCACGGTTAGAGAGTTATGGTCATGAGAAGTTGGAGACCCCAGGTTTGGGTAATGGACCCAAGTTTGTTTGATGGATAGAAATATGCGTTATGATATATTTTAATATAATACTATTCTATATGGATAGTACATTTCATTCCATTTATGGTGGTATGTGGAACATCACATAACTCCTCACGGTTTGAGAGTTATGGACCCTCATATGTCATCTAGAAGCCCCAAAAGGTCAAAGTAGTCAAAGTGGTTTAAGAGATTTTAAAAGGTAAATAATAAAGTGAAGTAATGAGTTTATTATAATTCAAAGTGAATACAAAATAAATTACTTCAATAATAAATTTAATGGAGAAATTAGAAGTGGGTTAACCCTAAAATAAAGAAAGTGGGGCCAAGTGACCTAGAAGATGTTTTTAAGGAAGCTACTTGGAGAGTATAAATAAGAGGAAAGGATCTGTCATTTTAATCACACTTGAAAATATTGAATATATATAGGTTTCTAAGGTAACTAAGGATATCTAAGCCGAAATTCTGAGGGAAGGTGAAGAAAAGAAGGCCGAAATGTAAGGAAGGATAAATTCTTTTGATGGTGCTTTCTAAGGTATGTTATTTACAAGTCATCTCACCATTTTCGCTATAAATTTTTTTTCGATAATGATTCATACCGTGAAATTGCTATTCCATTGAGAAAACTTATCCAATTATTTTTGGTACGAAAATCATCTTGTGGTTCATTGTACTTTTGGAGTTACACTTCGTGGAAAATATGGTTTGTGGCTAGTCCTGAAACTAGTCAAAAACAAGTGTTTCGGGTAAAAACATCATAAATTATTCATAATAGATCCAAATTCAGTGAAACAAAATGTTTTGGTTAGGGTGGAATATTTAGTATACTTTGTAACAGTTTCAGATCAATTCAACAAATATTCCGTGCGGGGCACTCTCTACAAGGTCAGTTTCTAGAATAATCCAGAATTCAACAAGGTATGCCATTTTTTCTATAACTCCTTTTCTGAGAGGTTCCAAGTAATGAAACATGGAGGAATTGTATAACACACACTGAATAACATTGTGTATCAGTTTTAGATCTTTATACATGATATGTACAAAGTTATGATTACTTCAGGTTAGGGTTGTTGACTAATCCAAAACTAGGCATGTGCGACTAAAGAAAAGTTTGATGAAAATTCTAATATCTTGTTGTTGAAGTTAATGAAGGTTTGAAAGAATGTTATCATATACACCAGGTCTATTACAGAGCTACAAATAATATTTGTATGATGAAATTGATGAGGGATTTTGGTTGAGGTACATATTGAGTACATGGTTGAGATAGGTAGTTGATGAGTTGACACATACATGAGTTGTATAGTTGATGATGTTTTTACATATTGATGATTCATAGTTGATGAGTAGTTGAAACATGATTGGTACATACTTGGTACATGGTTGGATGCACTTGTTTATGGTACAGGTTGATTACAGGTTATTGGGTACAGGTTGGTGCATGGTTGATGCACTTGTTTATGGCACATGTTGGTGCATGGTTGATGCACTTGTTTATGGTACAGGTTGATTACAGGTTGAGGTACAGGTTTATGCATGGTTGATGCATGGTTCAGATTTATTGGTACATATTTACAATGGTATATCTCATAGTGACAGGTTGACAATGGTTCCATCATTCTACTTCTACTTCAGGGTGGTAGGACGGGGCAAGGACATGTGGTTGTAGCCACCTTCTGGTTGTAGCCAGAGAACATAGGGGGTTGTAGCCTCCTTCTGGTTGTAGCCAGAGAATTGGGGAGTTGGAGCTTCCCTCAGGTTGTAGCCTGAGAAACTAGGGGGTTGGATCCTCCTTCCAGTTGCAGCTGAAAAGCAAAGGAAGTTGGTGCTTCCAATGAATGTAATTATTCAAGACATATAAGAAAAAAAATTCTGTGGTTTTCTCTCGATTTGGGTTTCCACATAAAACACTGGTGTACTGTGTATGTGTATGTTTGTTCATTGCTTATTTACTCTGTAGTTATTGTATGATAATACTTCATTGATATAACACTTGGATTATATGGTCAAAAAAGGATTAAATTGATCTATTAATGATTCACCCCCCCTCTCAGTAATCCAAAAATTGGTATCAGAGCAGGTTCCTTCAGAAATCAATTTAACCACTGAAAGGTATATCATGGAGAGTACCAACTCATATAAAAATGGATTACCATAGTTTGATGGACAAAAATATGCTTTTTTGGAGCATAAGGATGAGGACATATATACAGGCACATGGATTTAAAGTTTGACAATCAATTGTATATGGATACACAACACCAACAGTTCCACCAACAAATGACAAAGCAATAAAAATCGGTGAGAATAATTCCAAAGCCACAAATGCACTTTTGAATGGTCTCAATAATATGGTATTCACCAAATTTGCACACTGTAAATCCGCTAAAAAGATTTGGGACAAGATTCAAAATATTTATGAAGGAGATACAAAAGTCAAAGAAACAAAGCTTCAGACTTATAAAGGTCAGTTCAAACAACTAAAAATGAAGGAAGATGAAGATATCGCAGCCTACTTCTTACGAGTATTTGAAACAATGAATGCAATCATATGATTGGGAGAAGAAATTGAAGAATCTATAATTGTTCAAAATATACTAAGATCTCTTCGTATGAGATTCAACCCTAAGATATCAACACTAGAAGAAATATCAGATCTGGACTCAATAAGCATGGACGAACTGCATGAAATCTTCACAGCATATGAAATGAGAACTGAGTAGGAAAATCCAGATGTAAAAGAAGCAACCTTCAAGGCATTCAAAAGATCAAAGCAAAAGAAAAAGGAATAATAAGAATATAGTAGCAACAATGATGCTTTGGAAGATGATGAAGAAGTCGCCAACTTCATCAAAATACTAAACAAGGGAACCAACTGTAGGTATAGAAGTAAGCTCCCTTTAATTTGTTTTAATTGTGATGGTATTGGTCATTTTGCTAACAAATGTCCTCATAAGAAAAAGAGAAATGATGAAGGTTACTCAAAAGGAAAACACACATATAAAGGCAAAAGAACTACAAAGAAAGTTTTCAAGAAAATCTTATACACCAAATAAGACATCTCATCATCAGATAAAGATGAAGTTAGTGACAATGAGACAGGAAGAGTTCTATTCATGGCAGTAAAAGACTCTGACAAAGAAGACTTCGAAGAAGAATATGAAGAAGGCAAAGAAGAATGTGAAGAAGTCGAAGAAGAAATTGAAGAGGAAAAATTTGAATATTGAGAAGAATTAATGTGTGCCAGAGAAGTTATGATAAGAGAAAAGAAGAATAACAAGAAATTGCAAGCATAATTAGACAAGAAAAAGGACACTCGAGAACTAGAAAAAATGATCACAAAATTGAAGGTTCAAATAGAAGAAGATAAAATAATTGAAGAAGCACTCAAAGAACAACTAGAAGAAAAGGACAAGATCGTTAGAAACTTGGAAGCAGAGGTTGTCACACTAAGAAAGGATATTCAAAAGAAAAATATGCAGAATAGCTCAAAAGTTCTGAATGACATTATCAGCAGTAAAAAATCTCATCTTGACAAGTCCGGACTTGGATATAATCAGACAGAAAAGGGATCAAGATCCAAAACAATAGAGCAATAAACAAATCCAAAGAGCTATGCAGAAACAATCAAAGAGGATAGGAAGATATACAAGGAAGATTACAGGGACACTCCTCCACCAAGGAGATTCAGATTTCAGAATCAACAATAGACAGATAGGCCTCAAGAAGAAGAAGGATTCACAAGAGCACCTCCTTTCAGAAGATCTTCAACTCCTAGGTATCAAACTATATTTTTTTGGTTTATGTTATGCATGTAATAATTTCAGACATAAAGTTGTGAATTGCAGAGCTAACAACAGGAACAATAATAACTTTGAGAGTTATACACAAAGAGATTATTCAAGGAGACCTAGTGACACACAAAGAAGAAGTTACAACAGGTTTGAATCTTTGATCAATGTGGTGGAATGTTACAAATGTAACAATTTTGGACACATGGCCAAGGGTTGCAGAATGACAGTCCCTCCTAAAGACCTCAACAGAATAACAAAAGTCACAGACAAGAACCTTAGAGTACGACATGGATAAGAAAGAAATATCAGTATAACAATGAAGAATGCACAGTCGCTCTACAATCTAAGAAGAAGAAACATGGTTGATATGTTGACAGTGGATGTTCAAAACATACGACAGGTGATAAAGACAAATTTATTACATTACGAAAAGAAAAAAATGGACCAGTCTCATTCGAAAATGATAATTCATCCAAAATCATTGGAGAAGGCACAGTCCGAATTGGGAATACGAATGAAAAGGCACAAAATGTTCTACTGGTAGAAGATTTGAAACATAATCTTCTAACTGTGAGTCAAATGTGTGACCAAGGTCATAAACATATTTTTGATTTAGAAAAATGTGAGATAAGAAAAGAAGGTTCAGAGAAATTGGTCGGTATAGCTTCAAGAACTTCAAACAACATATACGTGTTAATTGAAATTGGAAATGAAAAGTGTTGTCTAGGAAAGGAAGATGAAAGTTGGATATGGCATAGAAGAATGGGTCACATGCATTTTGATAACCTTGTCAAAATCAACAAAAGAAAAGCAGTCAGAGAAATTCCCCAGATCACGAAACCAACCAACACTTTATGCAAGCATTGTCAACAAGGAAAACAAACAAAGACCATGTTCAGATCAAAGGAATATTCAACAACAAGACCACTCAAAATTTTGCACACTGATATAGTTGGACCAACTACAACAAAGGGCTTAAAAGGTGAAAAATACTTTATGTTATTAGTTGATGATTATACAAGAATGATTGCAGTTTGCTTTCTCAAGAACAAGTCAGAAGCTTTTGAAAACTTTAAGATCTACAAGGAAATGGTTGAAAATGAGATGGATTCAAGAATCAAATGTTTGAGATATGATAATGGAGGAGAGTTCACTTCAAAGGAATTTATGGACTACTGTAGTAGTCATGGAATAAAAAGACAATTCTTCATTGCTAGGACACCTCAATAGAATGGATTTGTTGAAAGAAAGAACATGACAATACAAGAAATGGCTCGAACAATGCTAATGGATTCCAAATTGATAGATATATTTTGGACATAGGTAGTGCATACAACATTTCACATTCAAAACAGAGTAATGCTCAGAAACAACACTGATAAAACTCTCTACAAGCTATGGAAAGGAAGACCAACAAATGTGAAGCATTTCAAAGTTTTTGGAAGAAAATGCTACATCAAAAGAGAAGATGGCAGAATGAGAAAGTTTGACTCTCATGTGGACAAAGGAATACTTGTTGGTTATTCAAGTACAAGAAAATCATACAAGTATTATAGTCTAAGATTGAACACAGTTGTGGAAAGCATCAACGTGACAATTGATGAAACAGGCAGACCAGAATCAAAGGGAGAAGAAAACAAATCAATCGAACAACTTTTCAAAGAAGAAGATGAAAAATAAGTAGAAGAGGAAGATGAAGATGAAGAGAATCCGATAGAAGCAGAAGAGCAAGTTCAAAAGGTATCTCCAAAGACACCTAGCAAACAAGTACAAAAAAATCATCCTTTAGATCAGATTATTGGAAACAAAGATGCAGGAGTTGAGACTGGAAGAAAAACCCGTTCATTAGAACAAACACACCTAACACTCTTATATACAATTGAACCAAACTGTTTTGAAGAATCCAACAAGGATGAATTTTGGAATAAGACCATGGATGAAGAATTGGATCAAATAGAGAAAAATGACACTTGGGAATTGGTTCCAAGACCAAAGAATAAGAATGTGATTCACACAAAATGGGTTTTCAAGAATAAATTGAATGAAGATGGACAAGTTACAAGGAACAAAGCTAGATTGGTATGTAAAGGCTATGCACATATTGAAGGAATCAACTTTTAAGAGACATTTGCCCCAATTGCAAGAATGGAAGCAATCTGTTTACTTTTAGCTTATGCATGGTCCAAAAATGTTAAAGTATATTAGATGGATGTAAAATCAACTTTTCTAAATGGGGAACTTGAAGAAGTCTACATTCAACAACCAAAAGGATTTCAGTTGTCAGAGAACACAAACTATGTATGCAAATTAAAGAAGGCCTTGTATGGTCTAAAACAGGCTCCTAGAACATGGTACTCCAGACCAGATAAGTATCTGTAGCAGGTAGGGTTCAGAAAAGGAAGTGCAGACAACAACCTCTACATCAAGGTAAGTCAAGGTAATATTTTGTTAATTGAAGTTTATGTTGATGATATTATTTTTGGTAGTGATGATGACATGTTAAGCCAGAAATTTGCAAAAGACATGCAGAATGGATTTGAAATGTCATTACTTGGAGAACGATCCTTCTTTCTGGTACTTCATATACGTCAAAGCAACCAAGGATTTTTATTTCTCAAACCAAGTATATCGGATAAATGCGAAAGAGGTTCAGAATGGAAGATTGCAAACCAGTTATCACTCCCATGCAAACCAGTTGTAAGTTGAGCAAAGATGATGATTCAAAGTCTACAGATCGGAGGCAATACAGGTCAATGATTGGCAGCCTACTATATGTGACATCATCCAAACCAGATGTAATGCAAGCAGTTGGAAAGGTGGCACGATTTCACGCAACACCAAAGGAATCACATGTATTAGAAGTAAAGAAGATTTTCAGATATCTTAAAGGAACAGAATAGTTTGGATTATGGTATCCAAAAATAAAATATCTATCACTTATTGCCTACATAGATGCAGATTGGGCAGGTTGTATTAATGGCCGACGAAGCACTAGTGGAGCACCGTTCTACTTAGGTGAGTGTTTGGTACCATGGCTAAGAAATAAACAATCATCAGTATCTCTATCTATAGCCGAGGCAGAGTATATTGCAACAAAAACATGTTGTACACAGGTTCTTGGGATGAAACAAACTTTGACATATATAGAGGTTGAGTATGATGAACCCATTCCAATATATTGTGATAATACAAGTGCCATCAGTATCTCAAAAAATCTGGTGATGCACTCCAAGACAAAGCACATTCCAATCAAGTATCACTTTCTACGGGAACAGGTTGCAGAAAAGAACATTAGAGTTGAGTATGTGGGCACAAAAGAACAAGTGGTAGACATTTTTACAAAACCACTTCCACGAGAAGCCTTTGAATATCTTCGCCAAAGACTTAGAGTTATTTCTACTCCAAAATGAATTCTTTTTGAATGATTTTTGAATGCTTATCTTATATGTCTTAGATGTACGCGAGGAAGCACCATAAGAGGACAATTCAATCATGGGGAGTAGACCTGGATGGAAAGATACATTTTCCATTGATGAAAAAGGGGGAGAGATTTATCAGATGTAGAGGACAGAGGCATGGTTCCAGGGGGAGTATATTTATGAGATGCAGAGGACAAAGACAAATTTATCATATCAAGAGGATAGAGGCATAGTTCCAGGGGGAGCATGAGTGATATGATTTCAGTATTGCATTAGAGTGTTCCATCAATGCCAAAGGGATAGATTGTTGATTAAGGTTGGTTGTCATTGATGTCAACCCTTGAAGAAAGAACTGCAACACAAAGGCTTGGGTAATGGACCCAAAATTTTTTGATGTAAATATGACTAATTATTGTCTTGTCATGGTTGATAAGAAGTAAATATGGATGAACTCCAAAGTGGTCCCCTTATGGTGAAAGCCCTCATGGGAAGATGCTTTGCAGAGTAAGAGAACCCATGATTAATTGTGAAATAATGAGATCCTAAATGGATAGTGCTTGTCATTCCATTTCTAGTGGTATGTGGAATGTCACATAACTCCTCATGGTTAGAGAGTTATGGCCATGAGAAGTTGGAGACCCCAGGTTTGGGTAATGGACCCAAGTTTGTTTGATGGGTAACGGTATGAATTATGATATATTTTAAGATAATAATATTCTATATGGATAGTACATTTCATTCCATTTCTAGTGGTATGCAGAACGTCACATAACTCCTTATGGTTTAAGAGTTATGACCTTACGAAGTTGGAGGACCCTCATATGTCATCTAGAAGCCCCAAAAGGTCAAAGTAGTCAAAGTGGTTTAAGAGATTTTAAAAGGTAAATAATAAAGTGAAGTAATGAGTGTATTATAATTCAAAGTGAATACAAAATAAATTATTTCAATAATAAATTTAATGGAGAAATTAGAAGTGGGTTAATCCTAAAATAAGGAAAGTGGGGCCAAGTGACCTAGAAGATGTTTTTAAGGAAGCTACTTGGAGAGTATAAAAAGGAGGACAGGCTCTCTCATATTAATCACACTTGAGAATATTGAATATATATAGGTTTCTAAGGTAAACGAGGATATCTAAGCCTAAATTTTGAGGGAAGGTGAAGAAAAGAAAGCCGAAATGCAAGGAAGGATAAATTCTTTTGATGGTGCTTTCTAAAGTATGTTATTTACAGGTCATCTCACCATTTTTGCTATAATTTTTTTTCTAATATGATCCAGATTGTGAAATTTCTATTCCATTGAGAAAACATATCCAAGTATCTGTGGTAAAAAATTCATCTTGTGGGTCATTACATTTTTGGAGTTACACTCCATGGAAAATAGGGTTTGTGGCTAGTCTTTAAACTAGTAAAAATCAGGTGTTTCGAGTAAAAACGTCATAACGTCTTCATAACAGATCCAAATTCAGTGCAACAAAATGTTTTGGTTAGTGTAAAATATTTAGTATGATTGTAAGAGTTTTATATTAATTCAACAAATATTCCATGTGGGGCACGCTCTACAAGGTCGCTCTCTAGAATAAGACAGAATTCAACAAGGTATGCCATTTTTGATATAAATCATTTTCTGAGAGGTTCCAAGTAATTAAACGTGGATGAATTGCATAAAACACACTAAAGAACATTGTGTATTAGTTTCATATCTTTATACATTACAGGTACAAAGTTAATATTACTTCAAGTTGGGGTTGTTGACTAATCCAAAACTAGGCATGTGAGACTAAAGAAAAGTTTGATGAAAATGCTAGTCTCTTGTTGTTGAAGTTAAGGAAGGTTTGCAGGAATGTAATCATATACACCAGGTCTATTACAGAGCTACAAATCATATTTGGATTATGAAATTGATGAGGGCTTTTGGTTGAGGTACATGTTGAGTACATGGTTGAGACAAGTAGTTGATGAGTTGGCATAGACATGATGTGTATAGTTGATGATGTTGGTACATATTGATGAGTAGTTGACACATGATTGGTACATACTTGGTACATGGTTGGATGCACTTGTTTATGGTACAAGTTGATTACAGGTTATTGGGTATAGGTTGGTGCATGGTTGATGCACTTGTTTATGGTACATGTTGATTACAGATTGAGGTACCAGTTTATGCATGGTTGATGCATGGTTCAGATTTATTGGTATAGTTTTACAGCGATATATCTCATAGTGACAGGTTGACAGTGTTTCCGTCATTCTACTTCTACTTCGGGGTGGTAGGATGGGGCAATGACAGGTGGTTGTAGCCACCTTCCAGTTGTAGCCGGAGAACATAGTGGGTTGTAGCCTCCTTCTGGTTGTAGCTAGAGAATTGGGGAGTTGGAGCTTCCCTTAGGCTGTAGCCTGAGAAACTAGGGGGTTGGAGCCTCCTTCCAGTTGTAGCTGGAAAGCAAAGGAAGTTGGTGCTTCTAATGAATGTAATTATTCAAGACATATAAGAAAAAAAATTCTGTGGTTTTCTCCCGATTTGGGTTTCCATGTAAAACACTAGTGTACTGTGTATGTGTATGTTTGTTCATTTGTTCATTTCTTATTTAATCTGTAGTTATTGGATGATAATTCTTCATTGATATAACACTTGGATTATATGATCAAAAAAGGATTAAATTTCTCTATTAATGATTCACCCCCCCTCTCAGTAATCCAACACTGTCAAGCAATGATATGACAAGAACCACAATAGAAACGAGAGAAATATAAGGAGAAAAGTACCTCAAACCCTAATAAATAAGATTCATCCCCAGTTGAGTCACCAATTCAGTTACGAAGAAAATCTCTCTATGGATAGGGTGAACCACAATAGACGGGAATGACTGCAGAAATAAACTCTATTTCAACGATATGCTATATAAAACAATGTGCAAGGGAGATAATAAATAGGCCTACCTTTTCCAGATGTTCGATGATGTCCACCGTTGAGCACTTTGATCCAAAGATTTATATACCCGCAACAAGTTCTCAACAAACAAGAGAAAAGAAGCATATGGTGGCAATATAAAAGGTCAGCACATTAGATAACATAATCCATCAATATACATAACAAATATGCCCATGGATAATAATTCATATATTTGAAAGACATCAATTGGATGGTAATAGAGTATTTCTATTAATAAATGATCAACAAAAGTGAAAATATTATAGACTTATGTTTCGGCACGATTTGAAATCGAGAAAATAAGTTCCTTCTAGTTGGGCCTCCACCACTTCTATCCTCCACCAAAGGAAATCTCATATAAGGGAGACAATGAGGTTCTCCATCAATAAGGGAAGAGCTTGGGGGATGAACACTGAGTTCAGACTTAAAGGACAAAGAGATGCAGACTCAATATGAAGTAAATCATTTCTCTAGAGTAACTTTTCTCTCAAAGTTGAATTCTTTCTCCTTTTCCACAACTCAGAATTGGCTTCTTTATATCCTTCAAAATGAAACCGAAGGGCCGATTCATAACGTTTCCAATATATGGAAGGACAAGGATCAGATATCTCCTATCGTGACATGGAAACCCAACATTTAATTTTGATTTTTTGGCACAAATCTTGATGTATGCGGGCTGTAGTGGAGCAACCTGCGTATACACTTTCTGTATATGGTGAAAGATGTGTACAAGTGGGAAAATTTGTATTTTTGTCTCTGGTCTTTAGTAACATGGAAGATAAGTTTGCATAGGAAAATGGAATAAGGCCCTCTCTGCAAGATTTCATAGGGTGAGTCAAATATTTCTCTAACACCTACACCACCCAAGAGAATAGACCCCCTTCTCTGCCACGCAGTTCCTTAGGTCATCCATATCCTACCAGAGCTCCAATGCACCTGGTTAAAAATATCCATGCTGGGACTCTCAGGACTCACAACTGTGAGAAAAGCTGTACACAGGCCAAAGCATCCCAGGCATGCATGCCTCGATTCATGGCTAGAACACACTAGCAGTCTCTACAACCAACAATACCATCCCTGCTCTTCGATAGTTCGTTTCCCCTTCCCAATCCAAGAAACTAATGAGGAAAGACAAGTGGGTGCAAGAATGAATGGAGTGAGAACCAGGTGAAAGGTGTGAACAACAATCAATGGAGTGGGTGCGTGAATGAGTGAAGAAGAAGCGACCAACATAGGAGCAAGAGCGAGAATGGGAGTCAGAACCCCCCCAACATTCCAGGGATGGGTTTATGTAAATCTTGGGAATCAAGAACCTCATGGCCTCCCCCCCCAAGAAGCTCACATAACTGATGTTCTCCATTAAACTAAATGGGTAATTAAAATTATAAAATAAATACTTAGCCCCTCAATCCCCCTCCTCTCTTGTGGAATCATAGCCCCCTATAACTCTTGTCCTTGTCCATCTAGTAGCCAATGGTGTGTTTATCATTAATAATGATCAAAACATTAAATTTCCTAGGCACTTTGGCCTCTTTTAATTGTTTGGGCACCCTAACCTTTCATCAGCTAACAAAATAGATTATTCAATACGGGGCTTCAAAATATGAGGTGTTACAACCATTTAAGAAGGTTGTTTTCACATCCATCTGGTGTAACTTCCACTTCATTTTGGCTGCAAGAGCTATGATGGTTCTGATAGAAGTGTATATGGCCACAGGAGAATATGTTTCTTCATAGTCAATACCTTCCTTTTGAGTAAATTCATGAGCCATAAATCTTGCCTTATGTTTTTCAATGCTTCCATCTGTTGCATGTTTTATTTTGTATATCCACTTGGAAGATACAACATCTTTGTTCTTTGGTCTGGGAACTACTGCACATACATCGTTCTTCATAATGGATTGGTATTCTTCGGTCATGGCATCCATCCATTCTTTCTTCTAAATGATTTCTTCAAAGAAAATAGGTTCATTTTCTATGAGATCACACATCAAGGCCATATATCTAGAGAATGGATTAGGTTTCTTGCTTTGTCTCATGGTTCCTTCTGGGGCACCATAATTCTCTGCATCTTGAATAAGTTCTCTCATCGAAGCTATCTTTCTCTTGTGAGAGATCGTCATACGTGGAGGTTCTTTAGATTCTATTATATCATGATCTTTTGGAATCTCATCATCAGGGGTAACTGTAACTTCCTTCATGGGTTCTGCAACTTTGGAATCTCTGCTGATCTCAATATGATGGTAAGCTGGTATGTAAATTCTGAAGGCCTTGTAGACCTCACAATATCCAACAAATATTCCCTTCTTTCCTGAAGTATCCAACTTAGTTCTCTTTTCTTTTGGAATGTGTACAAATACTGGAAAACCAAATATTTTTAGATGGCTTACTTTTGTATTATTTCCGGTGAACATTTCCACAGGGGTTTTGAATCCAAGTGCACTATGGGATAATTTGTTTTGGACATATACTGCCGTTCTTGCTGTTTCATCCCATAAATGCATTGGAAGATCTTGGTCGTGAATCATAGTATTTACTGCTTCCATAATTTTTCTATTCTTTCTTTCTGCTACACCATTTTTTTGAGGATTATAGGGAGTGGTGAGATCCCTCTTAATCCCAACATCTCTGCAAAAGATTCCAAATTCATTTGAAGTGTACTCTCCTCCATTGTGTGACTTGAGTACCTTGATTTTCCTTTTGTAGAGGATTTCTACCAAGGCTTTGAATTCCTTGAACTTTCCAAGTACTTCATCTTTTGATTTCAAGAAATAAACCCAAGTCTTATGAGAGTAATCATCAATAAATGATACATAATATACATACCCGCTTAGATAGGTTGATGGCATTGGACCACATACATTTGAGTGGACAAGTTCCAAAAATCCTTCTGCTTTATTGTCTCTCTTTGGAAGAGGATTCTTTATATTCTTTCCTTGTGCACATCCCTTGCATACACCTTCATGATCAACCTTTAATTCTGGTAAACCTGTAACTACCTTGCTTACATATGTTAAGGCTTTGTAGTTGATGTGAGCTAGTCTTCTATGCCAAAGTTCACAAGGACTTTTAGTAGAGTGAGTCAAGGCTACATCTGAGTGACCTTTTAACTTGTATAACCCACCTTCTTCTGTTCCAATAAAAACTGCATCTTCTATAGTTTTTTCTTTAGGAAACATAAGAAATTCACCATTTATGAATGCAACTCTGAAACCTTTCTTATCTTGAGATGAGATAGAAAATGAGTTCTTTGTCAAACCTGGTACATAAAGTACATTCTTCATTCTCATTGGAGTTCCTGAATCAAGTTTGTAGGTGGATTCTCCCATTCCTTTGATGGGGTACTGATAATCATCTCCAAGTGAAAATTTATAGGGTAGTTATTTTCTGTAAGGCTAGAAAGAGTGTCTTTCTGACCTTTCATATGATTAGAGGCACCACTATCTATGAGCCAAGTATCCTCTTTGAGTGTCATAGATTCTGAGAGGGCTGAAAACAAAACATAATCTTCAATCTCTTCTTTAGTCAACTTCTTGGGTGGCTCATCATCTTCAGCTGCATGGGAATGACGTCTTTCGTTATTTCTCTTCTTTTATTCTTCCCTTATGGTAGGACAATTCTTAGCAATGTGTTTCATCTTATCACAATGATAACATTGATAAGAGGAGAAATCTTTTCCCTTTCTTTGACCCTTATGATATTTCTGGAATCTCTCCGGAGGGTGAGATTCTTTATGAAAGTGGCTTTTGAAAATGAGACTTTTTCTTTCCTACTTTAGCATGAGCTTCTAGGGGTTGATCTTCATCTCTTAATAGGATGACTTCTCAGTTGGCTACTCTTGCTTCTTCTTGAACACATTCTTCCCATAAACTGCCAAATTGGAGTTTCTCTTTTCCTGCACAAATAGTTTGGATGAAGGCATCCCAAGGTATTGTGAGACCATTAAGAGTTGTCATCATGAGTTCATATTCATATAAGTTATTTCCAATTTCCTCTAACTGTTCCTTGAATTGAGAAACCCTAGAGAAATAGTCTTGAACTGTTTCTCCTTTTTGAATTCTTGTATTCTTGAGTTGGGTTCTCAAGTTCATCTTCTGGTTGATGTTCTTTCCTTCATACATTCTAGTTAGGGAATCAAACATATCTTTTGGAGTATTCTTAGAAGACACTTGTGGGATCAAGTGGTATTTAATGGAATATGAAATTATTCTTTTAGCCATAATCATATCCTTCTTATACTTCTCTTTGGATTCATCTTCTTCGGGTTCCGGTACATTTTCTTTTATGAATTTTGCAAGGTCATTCTCTTCAAGAATGATCCAATTCTGCACTTCTAGGCATGAAATTTTTCTACACCTTCTAATTTTTCAACAAGCTTGGTGCTTGTAGACATCTTGACATAGAGCTAGGATAATGACTAGAAAATGAAAGTGATCAGAAAATGAATCCGAACTTACCAGGAGATGCGCTGGGCTGAGGCGAGTTGGCCGAAGCTGATCGTTTCATAAAACTCCAAGTTTTACCCCATGAAACTTGACCTACACAAATATGCACTTGTACTTCTGGTACTGGTTCTAGTTTCCTAGTTTTCTGGTACCAGCCAAAACTAGGGTTTGAATTTTTGGAGAATCTGGCCACTGAAAAAGTTCACTCAAGTTGCCAAAAGATGTGTTAGGGAAAGGTGCACTTCCCAAGACAGTTTTTGGTCAAAAATTCCTCTTTAGTAAAAATCCCTAATTTCCTTATATGACAACAATGATGTTTTTAAATACCAAGTGAAAGGTGCTCTATTCAGTCAGGCTCTGATACCATGTTAAGTTTTAATGCTAGTATTAGGTTATTTCCAAATTACATGAGCATTCAATGCATTTCTAAAACAATAACATAAAGAGGATCATTGAAAGAAACACAATCACAGGGTACACAACATTTTATCTTGGGAAACCCTCATGGGGGAGAAAACCTAGAAAAACTTCCTCAATAATAGATTTCTAATACTATGCCAAGACTAATACCAAAACATCAAGAATAAACTAAGACTGAGCATGCACCTCTCTTCTCCTTCCTCCTGCAACTGCAACTACCTTCAAGATATGCGCACTAGATGAGTGAGTGTGAGAGTGTATAAGTGAGGAGCCATCCTCACATATAAACATTAGTTAATGAGGCACTAGGGTTATGTCTCTTCACTTAGTAGGGCCGACTTCTTTTAGAAGTGGTTAAAACCACTTTATAAACACTAGGGGATGACTTTACAAATACCACCTTATAAATATGGTTTGACCAATCCACAAAAGGGGATTTGATCTTATACAAGAACCGACATGATCAATCCGCAAAAAGGTATTTGATCTATAATATAATAAATTAAATATAATTATAATATTCTTCGAAGTTACAATATTTCAACACAAAAATCCGATCGAATCACTCGCAGAGAAAGACCAATCACGTAACCAAGTTTTGAAATCTTTCACATCCTTCTCCCCTAAACACATAGTTTCTTGGATTAATAGAATGTTAGGTTTATTGTTTGCGACCAATATTTTGAGGGTCTGAAATTTTGAGGCTCCCCTTACCCCACGAGCGTTGAGTGGAAAAATGATCATTTATAACCTTTTACTAGGGTTTTCCCTGCTTCAAGGGCCCCAATGATACTGTATTGTTTACCATTCTTGATATCCTTCATATCCTGTTTCTAGTCTAGGGACAAGTGATATTTTCTACCAGCATGAGAAGTCATCTCCTTTTCCAGTGCAATTCCTTTGAAAAAGGAATCCACAATCCATTTCTTCACTCTGGATCTTAACAAATAGTCCGATTTTAAAACGGATTTGGAGGAAAATGTGCATGAGGGAGTATTCAAGGGATGTGGAACCTGGGACACCAAGGGAAACTATGATTTTGGGGGAATACCCTCAGTAGATAATGAGGAGGACGAGACACCATGTGGTTTTGAAACCCAGGTATAAAAAAGGACATGGTCTTCCTTGGGGACATTAGGAGGAGAAGATGAAAAAACACGTCCCATTTTAGATACCATAGACTTTCCATTCGGTTCCACTGAAGCCTCCATATCATCATTTAAAAAAGACAGGTCATTTAAAACAAAACAGGTTGACTTACCAGAATATGCTTCTATTTGATTCCCTATGGAAATACCACCTTGCTTAATTTTTGAAGAGACCAGACGACTGTTGCGCATAGACAAGTTTCCAACCACCGCCTTTTTTGTATCTTCTACAACAACATCGACCTTCTACTTAGAATAATTTTTAAATGATGAGAGTTGTGAAGGGGGCCTGCGACATTGGGATAACAGGTGACTCACTTCATGGAACCCGTAACACCTGAAGAGAACTCTCCAGTAGTCTATCCATTGAATCCATTAAAAACCACCATAAACCAATTCAATTTCATCCATCAACCCATCTTTGAGATCAACTTATATCTGAAGCCAAACCCACCTCCTATTAGATTTGGTTTCCCATATCGGTTTTCTCCCCACAAATTTCCTAATTTGGTTATCGATGGATGCAAGGATAACCTAGTTCGCAAATATTAATGAAAATTTGGGTAGAATTTCACAAAATTTGGTGGGAGAAATCACATCACAATCCAGGTCGAAATTTACCACCCATTCCTTCAACACTAGCCCCGAAGGACCCCAATTCCAAACCCAACTGAAAATAACTCTAAAATACTCTTTAGATTTAAATTTAAAAATGATCAGCCACGAGAGAGAGTGTGGAAAATGGGTCTGTACTCTAACAAGCTTGACCAATTCGAGTCCATCCACCCCGCCAATGTAGAAGCATGAACCACCTTCCTGCTAAACCACCCCACTACTGTTCGACCCAACAAGTATGGAATTTCACCCATATCGATGTCCACCCCCACAACCATTCTCCACTTCTCTTTCCTCACCTTCCAACACTTGGCCTTATGATTTGGTGGAAGTGAGGATGCACCAACACCTATCTCTACACTCTTAGAACACGCCAATGATAATTTTTATCCCTTAACCGATGAACAAGTGTTTGCATGCAAATGGAATCCACCAGAATTTGGTGTCTCCCTCCCCCCTTCAATGCTTGAATTTGATCACATTAAAGTATTAACAACATACGTAGGACTTTTTCGTCCTCCTCCACCACAAAATATTTGAAAAACTGGAAGATGTGATCCAAGCGAGAAAGCTTTACCTTTCAGACAATTGGATGGTTCTAGAGCCTTCTCAACATCAGAGTGTCTGTAGTTTTTCATGATGATAAAAACCTCATCGTCGATGAAGATATCTGAAGTACCGATCCCCTCTACCTCATAATCAACAACCTCCTCCTCCATTCGAAGACCGATAGACTAATAATTAATTCCATTGATATCTTAGGAAAATATCACAGTAAGTTATCTCCTGATCGTATGGCTGATCCAGGTGGATATCGGTGGCCACCCACCTTTTCCAACTCGCTCAAAACAATTTTCAGGCAATTTTGGCAATTTACTATTTTTAGCAGTTTTTAACTTTCGGGGCCATTTTGAGGGCCTAAATGAAGTTTTTTCAGGATCAAGCTTCTCAATGATAGTTGAAGGCTCTAATTTATTCCCCTAAATGAATCTCCTCGACAATACTTTTCCAACGGGCTATTGTGCGCCTAAAATGAAGATCATATGCAAAAGTTACGACCCCTAGAAGTTGATGTGCTAACTTACCCAAACGGGGCCCACATGACTTTTGGCGCTTCATCTCCTAGGGTTAGGTTTTTGGATGTCTAGGGTTTTTGACATTCCTTTTTATTGTAAAATCTCCTTCAGAGCCTCATTGCAATCATTTTATTGTGAATAAGTACAACCGTCACATTTTTTCTCAGAGATATGCCGCCACCATTCTAGCAAGCTTGTTTTCTGCTGGATTTTATAGTTTCAGCTTATTTCCTTATTGAATAGAAAACTAGTTTTACTGTATCTCTATTATTTTGTGTTAATCATATTTTAATAATTTGTATTCATTTCATTTTTCTCATAAAATTTGGATCAGTGGTATTAGAGCGGTTTGCTCCTTGTCGTCTTAATGCATGTCACCAACGAGGTGAGGGTACAAAGAATTGGGCCTCAAGCTTGTTTATCTTGAGAACAAAATATATCGCATGTACAAAGACCTCTCATGGTAGGAGAAAATAAAAATGATGGGACAAGAGATCCTTTCAAAATGTTTCTTGAGGAATCCCTCACGCAACAAAGGAATGAGATGATGGACAGTTTCACGCACATCCTTCAGCAACTACCAACATGTGACACATCTTCCTCGAGCAGAGGTGCCGCTCCCTTCAAGGTACAAATCAACTTCAATATTCCTATATTTGAAGGTCAGATAGACGAAGATGTTTTAGACAAGTGGTTGAATCTACTAGAATGGAATTTTTTTGTCCATAACTTTTCGAATAGAGAAAATATTACTTTTTCACTCCTCAAAGCTGTTCCCCATGTCAACGATTGGTGGGAAGCTTTCTGTGAGCAAAAGGAATAGAGGAACTCTTATTATTTATAGTTGTGATCACTTTGGAATCCTTTAGGGATGTTATTAAGGAACAATACTACCCTGTCGGAAGTTATGACGACTTGTACACCAAATGGACCACACTACAACAAGAAAGAGACCAAGCAGTGCCAGAGTTCAAAAATATCTTCCATACCTTGCACACCAATATGGGTATCAAATATTCAGAGCCACATCTAGTGCTCAAGTATCGCGGTGCTCTGCATGGATACATCCATACTGAAATGGAATTTCTGGACATCTCTTCCTTAGGTGCAACCTACCGATATGCCGTCAAAATTGAGCAGAATCTCAAACAAAAGACACAACAATTTTGGCATGGGAACACCTCACAACAAAATCCAAGAAGGGGCTGCCCCAACCCATAGAACAAAGGACAGAGCAAATATGAACAGTATCAAGACAACTAGTCCAAGCCGCAAGCAAATAAGGACACCAAAAATACAAAGAAAGATACTGAGAAGTGGTGCGACTTCCACAAGAGCCCTTGGCATAACACTACTGACTGCCACTCAAAGCAGTCACTAGTGGCCGAATTGAAAGCCTTTGAATCAGATGCTGGTTATGAATTTGAGTCGGAACCAGAAAGGGGAATACATTTCATTGATGCAGAACCCAGTGCCATTGTTGGTACCACCAAGCTCCAGCTTGGTGAGCCATATGATCCAAAAGAAGGTCAATGCCTCTTCCATTCACAGATGTGGGTAAAAGGCACCCTACTGCACTTAATCATTGATAGTGGTAGCCAAAAGAACCTCATATCAGCAGTGGTCATTAAGTGGCTGGCCCTGTCGACAATGTCGCACCCAGAACCCTACACCATTGGATGGCTCCACCAAGGAAGCGATTTCCGCGTCAACCAACAGTGCCGATTGTCATACGACATCAAGCCCTTCAAAGATGAGGTATTGTGTGATGTTGATCCTCTCGAAGTTTGTAATGTTATTTTGGGCCAACCTTATTTATGGAGATGTCATGTTGTATATGAGTTTAGGCCTCATAGTGTTATTATTACTTTGAACAGGAAATTGTACAGGATACCCGAGGTAGTCCCTCCTAGTGCTATTTCCTTGATATCTGCCAAGCAATGTAGGAAGGTCATCTCTCAGACCGAGAAATTTGTCTTCTTCATGATTCCCTCTTAGAGTGAGCAAAAGATCGTAGCCACATACAGGGCCTCCGCGACCGATCTCTCCACACAATAGAAGCAAATGGATAAGATCGTGGAAGAATACTCTGATATATTCTCCTCTCCTACTGGGGTACCTCTGCACTTCCAGGTCAAGCATCCCATCGATCTGACCCCAGTTGCACTGCTACCCAATGGGCTAGTCTACCGTCGCTCTTTGTTAGAAAATGAGAAGATGAAGAGGTATATCCAAGAACTACTCCACAAGGGGCACATATGTCCCAACTCATCGCCTTGTGGGAGCCCAATAGTGCTGGTGAAATATGGGACTTGGCAAATCTGTATTGATTATCGAGCCTTGAATAAAATCACAGTCTGAAACCGATACTCGATTCCTCGAATCAACGACCTCCTTGATCATCTCATAGGGGCCAAATACTTCAGTAAGATTGATCTGAAGTCTGGCTACCACCAGGTTGCAATAAAACATATAGATGTATGGAAGACTGCCTTCAAGTCAAAAGAAGGTCTTTTCAAATGGCTGGTCATGCCCTTTTGTTTGGTAAACGCTCCAACAAATTTTATGAGGATGATGGACGATATCCTATGACCTTTCACCAATAATTTTGTAGTGGTGTATCTGAATGACATCCTCATATATAACAAGACTTGGGCGGAACACTTGAAACATATTAAACAGGTTCTTCACACCCTGCGACAACACAAACTATATGAAAACTTGGAAAAATGCTCCTTCGGCATGGACATGGCCCATTACTTAAGCTACATTTTTTATCAACATGGTGTGCATGTGGATCTAGCCAAGATCCATGTCATCTGTAACTAGCCAGCCCAACCACACTCACTAAACTTCATAGCTTCTTGGGCCTCGCCAATTTCTATCGCAGGTTCATGTTGGGATTCTCTCATATCACATGGGCCCTCAACCAAGTAACCATGGGTGGTGGTAAGGAAATATTTGTGTGGGGCCTATCCAAAAAAAAAGCCTTCGATGACTTGAATAATATTTTGTTCTTATCCCCATTACTTTCATTACCATACCTACAACATCCCTTTGAGATTGAGATAGATTCTTTAGACTATGCCGTGGGCACCGTTCTCGCTCAACACGACCACCTTGTGGCATATCATAGTGATACACTATCAGATGTTGTCCATAAGTACCCTACTTATGACAAAGAAATGTACTCCATTGTGCAAGCTTGTCGCCAATGGAGACATTACATTCTTGGGAAGGAGACAATCATCCACACTGATCAAAAGCCACTACAGTTCATGCAGACCCAAGGAAAATTGCAGAATGACTGCCATCAGAAGTGGTCCACATACTTACAACAGTTCCACCTCAACATCAAGTAGAAAATAGGAAGTACCAATTGAGTTTATGATTGCCTCATCTGACCTCTAGTCGTGACACTCACCACGGTGCTAGTCTCTTGTGGTGATGAGACCTTTGGATGGCCCCACCTCTATGAGACAGACCCTGACTTCTCCACCACCCACAAAATGTTGGGCGCCAACTCAATGGTCTCTAATTTCCATCTTCAAGATGGGTTGTTGTGTCGTCTGGGCCATCTCTGCGTTCCATCAAGTGAGCACATGAAGATTATTTGGGAAGCTTACTACATTTGGATGGTAGGACTTTTTGGTGTCAAAAAGACAGTGGCAGTGCTGCAAAAACATTTCTACTGGACGAAACTTTGACAGGATGTCGACAAGATATCAGGTCCTACACTTCCTGTGCTATTTCCAAACTGACCACTAAGAAACAGGGCCTGTACACCCCTCTGCCTACTCCTGACAGGCCATGGGAATCCATCTCAATGGAATACATGTCGGGCCTCCCATCCACCAAGAGGGGAAATGACTGTGTTTTTGTGGTTGTTGATCGCTTTTCCAAGATGGTGATTCTGGCCTCTTGCAAGAAGCCACTGCCAAGCTCTTTATTGAACATGTATGGGTACATTTTGGGATCTCACAAACGATTATCTTAAACCATGAAAGTCGGTTCCTCAACACATTATGGTCGAGCCTTTGGTCACTGCTGGATACCAAGCTCACCAAATCCATTGCCTTCCACCCCCATATAGATGGCCAAACTGAGGTCATCAATCAGATGATCGTACATATTGTTGGGTATGTGTTATATTCTTTGCATGAGTAGTAGTGTCTGAGCACCTACACCAGGCATGCAGGGGGGTGGAGCCCCCCGTGCGGGGGTGTTATCCACATTTTTGGTTATCAAGATGATAATATGATTATGTCATGATGATGGAAGATCAAACTCTTCATTAAGAACTTTTTCCTGAAGAAGGTTACACTTGTCATTTTCTCAAAATCATATTTTGAAAATAGTTCGCAGGCTGCATATATACTCTCCTGCGGGAATCCTTAATTTCCACATGCTGCATTCAGCTTGACTGCAGACTATCCGCACTGTGTTAATGGTTAGGGTGCGGACATGTTTCTAAAGGATAAAAATGAATAAGTTCTCGATCCTTCTAGAAAGAATCTTCTAGAAGGGTGAGTCGGAGTTCGAATGGTTGGCAAAATACTGACTTTCCAGATATCTTGGGATCATTCCCTATCCAAGTAACTAATCAATCTTCTCCTATATATTGAGGAGATTACTTATGGAAATGGTTAAGCAAAGCAGAAGCACAAGCATAAGAACAAGAAGAAGCAAGCTAGCTAGAGATTGATTGGAGAACTTGTGCAAGACTGTATGGAGGATTGAAGCTACAGCAGCAAGAGACAACAAGTAATCATATGTGGTTGAACTTCTTCATGCA
>ML795140.1:400399-426879 GCA_009831015.1 Picea engelmannii
CCCTAGATTGTTGACTATGTAACCCTGTAACCCCCTGTGTGCAAAGAAAACAACAAGTGGGAGAATGTTGGGTATGTGTTATATTCCTTGCACGAGTAGTAGTGTTTGAGCGCCTGTGTCGGGTGCGCAGGGGGGTTAGAGGGGGGGTGCAGGGGGGCGGATCCCCCCGTGCGGGGGTTCGGGGGGTAGCGCCCCCGTTTTTTTTTTTCGGGCCGACATATTTTTCACCGGGCCGAGCCGACATATTTTCGTCGGGACGACATATTTCTGGGACGACATATTTCCGGGACCACATGATATTAGGTGGTTTTTTGGCACATGGTTTTTTGCCGATGGTTTTCTATTTCCGGTTAAGGAATTAGGGTTTTTGACTAATCCAGGTCATTGGGTTGGGGTTTTGGATGCCGCTGGCTCCTATATGTATATTGTATTGTAAACAATGTAAAACAATGTATGAATATAATATATGCTGGTTTTCCTGGTTTGGGTTTCCAGGTGAAAAATCTCTGTGTAATGTTTGTATTTTCCATTGTATCTTTTCTGTTCTTTTCTGAATATCAGTTTGCAATAGATATTGTACAAGGTTATAATTTACACATATCCTCTGCATCTATAATTCAAAAACACCCCCACACATGGGATGAGAGTCTTCCCTATGTCCAACATAGCTACAACGAAGCCTTGCATATCTCAACTAGACACAACCCCTTTCAGGTGGGGTTGGGATTCCAACCATTGGGCCCCATGGATGTTGCACTACCCCTGGTGACCACCTCAGCCAACTTGTTCCCTTCTCCACCAGAAGATGACAAATCCACCCGGTTCATTGAGCGAATCCAACACATCCACCAATAGGTTCATTATATTCTACATAAGTCTAATTCCAAGTACAAACAATACCATGATCAACATCGGGCGCCACATAAGTTACAAGTGGGAGACAAAGTTTGGTTGAAATTGTAGAAAGAACGCCTTAAAGGGACCCATCAGAAGCTTTTCCCACTCTATTATGGGTCGTACACCATCACCAAGGCTGTGGGTGACAATTCTTTTGATCTCAACATTCCCCCTTTCCTTGGCCTGCACCCAGTCTTCAACGTGGCTCTCCTTCGACCATATTTCCCACCATTATTGGACACCTCAGAAATAACAGAGAAATTGAAACCAATAGATATTAAACCTGACTGCATGCAACAAGAATCCAATGATCATATTGTGGACACACAGATAAAGGGTACTCTACAACAAATGATCCAACTTTATCGAGTCGTCAAAGCAGGGCAACTCCTGCACCAAGGAAAGTGGCTCACTCGGGGCCAAATTCAATAGAAATTTCCTCATCTGATGGGGGAACTCAATGCAATGGAGACCATTGATTCCTAAGGAGGGAGGATTGATCCAGATGGATATCGATGGCCACCCACCTTTTCCAACTTGCTCAAAACAATTTTCTGGCAATTTTGGCAATTTACTATTTTTAGCTGTTTTTAACTTCCGAGGCCATTTTGAGGGCCTAAATGAAGGTTTTTTGAGATCCTCAATGATAAATGAAGGTTCTGATTGATCCCCCTAAATAAATCTCCTCGAAGATACCTTTCCAATGGGATATTGTGCGCCTAAAATGAAGATCGTATGCAAAAATTACGACCTCGAGAAGTTGATGTACTAACTTAGCCAAATGGGGCCCACATGACTTTTGGCACTTCATCTCCTAGGGTTAGGTTTTTGGATGTCTAGGGTCTTTTACATTCCTTTTTATTGTAAAAATTCCTTCAAAGCTTCATTGTAATCATCTTCTTGCGAATGAGCGCAACTGTCACATCTCTTCTTAGAGATAAACCACCAAAATTCCAACAAGCTTGTTTTCCATTGCATTTTACAGTTTCAACTTATTTCCTTATTGAATAGAAAACCAGTTTTATTGTATCTCTTTTATTTTGTGTTAAGCATCTTTTAATAATTTGTATTCATTTTGTTCTACTCATAAAATCCGGATCAATGGGCCATTGAATCGGTTTTCAAATCAAAGTAATCTAGCGCCATTGCATAAGCTTGAAACATCCTTGGATGTAAGAGTGGAACAAAGCCAAGCCGAAACAAACCAATTGCTAGCAGCCTATGGCTTGATCTTGAATCAACTCATTGCTTTAAGTTATCCCAACATGGCATGTGGAACTTAATGTCCAATGTGATCCCAACATAACATTGGATTATAGAACCTTGCTGACATTAAGAAATAAATACAAAGGTGAAGGTTCTTGAAGAAAACTCTCCTCCCTCTTAGAGTCCTCAAGAATAATTCATTTCCAATTTAAGGTTCTAAATTTAACAAAAACATTTTTTCCAATTTCATGAGAATAATTCAACAAACTTAAATAATGGATTTTGACTCAATGTTGAATATTGTCTAAAGGTAGTCCCTAACTTTTGTAGGGTTTAATGGATTAATTGACACTTTATCTCATCATTCTCTAGAATGGATTTGCAGTGCATTAGATTTGTTGGGAAATGGAGCATTGGGGATCGGGTCAATCAAATGGCAGACTTGCTAGTGTAGAGGTATGCCAATTTTCTTTGAGATCCAGGTTGAGTTGATTTTATTTATTAGATAGTGAAAATAAAAAAATATGGGTATGTGCTACAATGTTTTTCATGATTTGTGAGTGAACCCTTAAGAGGATAAACTTTTAAGAATGTTTGATGAGTTTGTGACATTGATGAGAAGAAATTAAGCTAACCTTAGTTTTCACAAAATTACCTTAGGAGCTCAATAGAATTGGTCCACAATATTGAGGATGGTGATCTAATATTGACTTGTAAACCCCATGTTTCTCCCACATTAAAGGCTCGATGAGTATAATGTTGCAGACATCAAGCAAGGATGCATCACAAAAAACTGTCCTTGAATGGGTGAATGTCATCATGGAATCTACATTGATAAGTGATGTATAATTCCTTCTCTTGGATTAACGATCCTAACAATCTAATTGTATATATGAAAATAATATTTTTTCCAACCCCCATTGTCAATGATGAAGTGGAGAGGTTCCTTGTGTACCCACATCTAAGAGTGGAACATAATCTCCCTTTTCCTTTTGAGAACTAATTTTTTTTATATGTCACCGTGCCAATTAATTGGGTAAGGTAACACATGGACAATATTTTCTTCACATGAAAAGTTGCATCTACACTAAAGATAAAAGGGAAAAAATAAAGCTAAACCCATCATCTAAACGATATATTTTATGATGGAAACTTCTTCCAACCAAGCTTTCCTCCAACTTAGCTTCAATAAGGTGTTGTGGACAATCCCTCTATTTCATACTAGGTTTCTTAACCTCTTGTTGGCCCTGGACTAGGTTTTGAAGAACCTTGGTCATGTTTGACCATTTTTTGGGACTTCGACAGATTGGTCGAAGGTGGAGTGCAAGGCGAAGTGGAGATCGCGGGATCTCACCCCTTTTTTTAGGGATTTTTGGGTTAGGGTTTATGTAACAGGTATGGGATGTTGGCCCATGGGTTTCACCCATGTTTAGGCCCTTTTTGTAATGTATAAATATAAATATAGGCGATGTAAGGAGTCAGTAGTAGGCCAATGAGCTAAGTGTGAATAGTTGTGAATGCTTTGTGCATGTTGTGTTGAAGACTTGCAGAGCTAAATGAAAGTTATTGTAAGAAGCTTGTGTGTAGACTGTAAGAAGGCTTTGTGCTATGACCTAGCTTGGGGAAGGAGGATCTGATGAAGTGCGCGCAGATCTCCTGTCCTATGAGGAGTTGGTTTTGAGGCTCTGTACATGTAAGAAGATAATAAATAAGGCGAAGAGTTGGTGGACGTAGCCCCATGCTGGGGGTGAACCACGTATATCCTATGCTATGATTGATCTATGTGATTGATATGATTTATGCTTAGTTCTTTAATATTTATGTATGTAGATGCATTTGATACAATATATTAGTTCTTAGTGATATGAATGAATGCTAGATCTGATCTATTTCTATGTGCTTAGTGCTTGGATGTGTTAAATCTTGTTGAATAATGCACTGCTATGTAATTAGGGTTTCTTCCTGCGATGTGAAGAAGGGTTCAATACTAATGAATGTTAACTGCTAAGTTCTCTGTTAAGTACTGTGATCACATATTTGTGTCCCATCTAGGTTGTAGACACTTAAGTCCTTCAACCACCCCTGCCTCTACGTCGGGTGAGACTTCATCTGCTTCGTAGGTGTTTCCGAAAGGGATGATAGTTAGGGTTTTGTTGGTGTGCTTTTGAAGCGTTGAAAACTGGGCCTGCTCCTATGCCAAAAAATGGTTCTGCGAGACCTGAAACTGTGATTGTTGGGAATTGAAGAAAAGAGAAAGCTCTATGTGTAGATTTTCTACTGCGGTGAGTAGTATTCTACTTGACTTGCGAATCTCTGTGCTAAGAAAGGAATCAGATTTTAAGAAAAGAGGTAAGATATTAAAGCTTTGTGCTCTGATAAAGGTAAGATAAGTGGAAAATTTTGTTTCAAAAGAATGGAACTAGGTATGTTTGATAGATTTTGTCCTAGTCTGAAAACTAGGGCACAACTAGAAGAAAGAAGATTTGAAATGAATAGATTTGATAGAAGTAATGAAATATAAGTTATTCCTATGCATATAAAGTATTTTTGGACTAACAAATGGATATAGGATCCTAGAAAGCAATTTTTGTAGGTTAGTTATTGTGATCCCAATGTGCAGTACATGAAAGGTTGGGGATCACTTAAGAGAAATAGAGGATTAACTCTTTGTTATATTTGTAGAAGATCGGGACATCTTGCTAAGGAATGCCTTGGTAGAGGTCCTATTTTCTTTGTTTTAAAGATACTGGACATGAAGTTCTGGATTTCCCTAGAATGATTGCTAGGGTTGAAAAGATGAATACGAAACAAGAAAACAATGAGAAAGGCCAAGAAACTAAGAATATGCTAGACCTCTAGAGAGAATTAGAGACTATACTATTATAGATGCAAGAAACATTGAATGATCACAAAGATATCAATTTGTCAGAGATCTTAAAAGAGAAAGAGTGCACATAAATAAGAATAGGAGACTTCGACATAGACTGTGTATTGGATGCAGAAACACAAGTGAATATCATGACAGAAAGAACTTGGGAAATTTTGAGAAAGCTAACTATGATTCCTTCACTAGGATGAATATGATTTTTTAAAGGAAAATTGATAACCCTATGTGGAAGACTTACCCAGATACCTATGAGTGCTCATGGATATTTGACAGAGGAAGAATTCGAGGTCATTAATTTTGTTGAGAACAACACCCCATTTGATCTTTTTCTAGGAAGAACCTGGATTGAGAAAGATCAAGTCAGAAGGAAAAAAGAAGAGGAAGTTGTAGAACATAAAAATAAAGAACAAAGGGATTTCATGGCAAGGAGAATAACATGCTTAATAGAAGAGCAGGAGGACAAGTCAAAGATACTAAGAGCCAGAGACCTGGCTGTCGAAGTTGAAAGAATGCAAGAAGGATTAAGAAACCTATCCGTGCAAGAGAGTAGAGCACCTACTCTAGAAAAAGAAGAAGTATTATCCTCAAACCCTGCGAAAGACCATCAACAACACAGAGTTACTATGTTGAGTACAGATAAGAATAACAATGGAAAGAGAAACCCAATAACTCAGATCCCAGGAAAGAAAGCTAGAAAGCTCAGCAAGAAGAAAGCTAAGTTAGGAAAATTATAGAAAGTTCCAGAGAGGACTTCGTAGAAAGAAGGTTTGCAGAATTTGAACTCCGTTGGAATATCAGAACAACGCAGATTGGCACTTCGCCATGACGAAGAAATATGATTGTTGGAGGCACCCCTACCATTAGACTGATGCTCTAGAACGACTAGAAACACATTTATGGTTGGAAAGATCACCATTGGACCATTGAGACCGTGCCCTAACGGATGGAATCACATTGATGAAGGCTTTCTTGTTCATTGAAGGAATCCATTACAACGTTTTCTATTTATCTCGTCGAACGTTGCACCGAGAATAATTTTGTGAATTGTGAGTATCCGATCTTGCAAAGAATTCATTATTATCTTGCTGTTCCTATTGAGACCTCGTGTAACAAACCTCCCGTTTTGTCATGATGACAACCTCTTATAACAAGTGAATTTTTTTTTTTTTTAAAGTGTGTGCGCGTGTGTACAAGGGAAACAAACACATTCGAATCTATGTCGCCACCCGATGAATAAGAAGACGCAACCGCGATGAGCACAACAAGAAGGCATAAGGCACACAACAAGTACCGCAAGCATTAAACGACCATCAATTGACCATAAAAAGACTGACTTCCCGCCCATCCTACCCTGCAATGGTTAGGACCTCCAAGACACATAAGCAACGCTCAAGCCTAGGTTCCCATCGATTTTAATCATTTAAGGTCTCAGGGCTGGCGACAGTTCTGAGGAACATGGAGGTGTCTACATCCCACCCGACACAAGCAGACCAAGCAATGAAAGAAAACCAAGTACAACAAATCAAGGGCAACCCCGACCTCTACAGAAGACGCAAGTCATAATGACTCCGACATCGACCATCCACTATAGAGACTCCAGGACATTAATTACAGACCTATTACTCCATTTGACTTCTATTAAACGACGAGTTACCAACCTAGCCTTAAATAATGTACATTTAGTTAATTGCAAATCCTCGTTTACTGAATCATAAAAATTGAATGCCCTTAGATTTAAGGACCCTACATTATACATGTTATCGATCATAATGAAGTTACCATAACATCACCCAACTTAACCTTATCATCGCCTTCTACATCCCAATATCATTGCAATTAAAATAATGATGACTTTACCTTTTATTTGTTATTGATAACAATGGATCTACCAAAACCGGAACATAAATAACCATGTATTTACCTTTGTAATAGAATAGCATTGTAATTTAAACTAATGATTACTTTTCATTACAAAACATTGTAAATACAATAATCGCGATTCACATAATAAATTAAATTCAAATGGGAAACATATGGCAAATTGGGTTGTAAGAATTTTCTTTTATTGCAACTCATATCCTTTATTCAGCTGGGAACCATATTCTTTGAATTTCACCTGATGATCATATTCTGTTCACCTTATAATAAAATAGCATTGTACTTTAAACTAATAATGACTTTTCATTACCACGACATTGCAATAAAATAATCGATGAGTAACCTAATAAATTAAAATCAAATGGGAAACATATTGTAAATCTATTTAATAGCAATCCCATTTAAATAAAATTCCATTACTAAATCAATTTCCAATTAATTTGTACATCCCCATTTACCAAATCATAATGACTTAATGCACTAGTTCAGGACATTACATTTATTCGTTATCAAGGATAATAACTTTCAACTTCATTCCATAAGATAACCACATTACATTTTATATATTGACAACTAAATAAGGACCAACTCCTTACCCCTATGTTATCTATAACAACTACCTTAATCAATACCTCAACGATAACCGAATACTCAATAACATTACTATGAACAAATGCATTAACATAAACATCACGCTACCTTAACAACCATAATGATAAGGTCTTGGTTTTAGAGCTACCCTACTTACTAGCAATAACATTATCCATCAATGACATTTAAAATTTCATAACGATAAAGCATTTTATATTATTATTCCTTGACATACACACCAGCTACAATATGATTATTCCATAAATAAAAAAAGGGGCATTAAAACTTTGCGCTGCTATACCACATAAAAGGCATTTAAATAAAAATGAAGTCATTCAATTTCATAACAACAGACTTACACCACTGGCCACATAACATTATTCGACGGCTAACAACTGGCAACACCAAATGGAAAAAAATTCAGGAAACAAATTTAATTTGGGCAATGATCAAAGGGAAATTATCAGAACAATAGTTAACTTGGCGACCATCAATTGGCAACTACCGATATGGCCAAATCGCCTAAAGAAGATACCTCAACGCGCAAAAATCAAGCAAAACGCAGAAGGGAAAAATACCAAAATATACGAGTATTAAAACTCATTACCCAGCAAATCACCGTCATGCATGAGTAGCTCATGGGTATCCCGGTAAATTGACTGATGTCAGCCAAAGGTTAGCTGAGACAACGATATCAGTGCTGTCTGAGTTAAGGTAAGGGAGAGAAGGTAAAAAGGTTTAGATTTTTTTTTTAAATGAAGGACGAGAAAACAGAGTTCGCCCACAGGAACATATAGCATGAGCTCTCATCCAACAATTCGCACAACCACAGATCCAGTTTCACTCAAGGAGCAGCCTGCGGCCAAGCAACTTCATCCAAATTTAAAAGCATAAAAGTAAGAGTAAAAAAAAACGCAGTCAAAAATTCGGCATGGAGTGGCCGTCCAACAACATCGCAGACATTTAATAAGAGGGAATCATGAAAACCCAGCAGCAACACAGTTAGAGGTCAATACAATCCCGAGCCACATTCACCATCCTTGCAGTTTAAAAAAAAAAAAAAGCAAAGTAAAAACGCTGGCCAGGTAGCTAGATCACAATTACCGGTACGAGATTACAGTGACAATTTTATCACGAAATTGCTGAAGGGAGTGGTTCGGAACCAAACGTACAAACGAATTTTTCAGAGGTGCATTATCCAAAATCAATCCTTCAAATGAGAGGGCCAGAGATAAATGACCATTATCAAAGATGAATCAGACCGAAACAAGTTCGCCGGTAAATAATAATTACACGGTTAAAAATAAAATCTGTCAAGGGGTGGCTTCTAGGCTAGCTAAACTCATCTCTACCATGAATTTAAGTCCAGAGGTATTGCAATTTGTTATTTAAAATTTAACATTTAGCATTCGTTGGAAGAAATCAGGGGGTTCAACAAGCGTTGTAAAATTTTATCCCTTGCGTTTCATCGAAGGGAAATGGAAGATACAGCAAGCGTTATATAAAATTTTACCACTAGTTCACTTTTCCAATAAACAGGTAGACCTACAACCAAATCCTAATGCATTTTATTCTACCAAAAATAAAAATCATACCGTTACCTTATCGCCTTCTTCGGATGACGTCCCATGCTCCGTGTCGCGTCCCGCGCTTCGTGCCGCTCCCGCTCGCCGACCATAGAGACCTCACCGGTACCTCCCAGACAATTGCTAGGGGTACTCTGCTTCCCCCTTAGCCCCCTGAGCCGCAAAGGGGCCACACACTATCCATATGGTACGTCTAGCTCCCAGCTCGCCTCGCAAGGCCGAGCTACCACTCCTATCCAAGATGGGAAAACCCAACTCCCCACAAGTAATCAGTCAAGTCACAATCCGGCAGCGTAATGTTACGCTTACAGCCGATCCCCTTTCTTCCTCATCTTCCCTTTCTTTTATAGAGTTTTGGAACCTCCAACTTTCCTTAATTCACATTTAAGATTAGTTTTAATAAAAATATTCTAAATATTCTCCTTCGCACAAGTGTCATCCATCCCCCTCTTTCCTCCAATAATTATTTTCTTTAAATTTATTAAATGTCTCAATTCCCTCACCCACCTAGAGTTGCTCCTAAATTTACTCCTAGGTGTTCCTAGATTCCCCTTCAGGTTTAAATACTTTCCCTAAAATGAAGTTGCTAATTTAGTTCATTTTTAGATGGTTCTTAATTGCAGATTCCTTACTACATTGACCTCGCTTTTTACCATAAGTTCAACTCTTTCCCTTAATATGTTTCCCCATTCCTAAGTTTCCTAATTTTTTATTATCCCCTTCTTTCCCCTTTTTATTAGAGCCAGAACGACAATTGCGCTATTTATTCCTTCCTTTTATTATCAATTTAAAAATCTTTTATACTTACACAAGTTAAATAATTTATTTCTTCTTTACAATTTAAAACCACAGATTAATTAAATTATTACTCTCTTCATTTTACCCCCAAAATTATGAAGACTAAAACTATGACTTAAGTGGTTTTTAGTTTATATTTTTATTTTTATTTTTATAGGGTCTTTTCTTAAGGTTAAACAAAATTTTACCCTAGAGAAGTTTTAGACTTAGATTTAGATTCTGAACTGGGCGACAATTATTTAGGGAAGTCATTTTAACAATTTCTTAATGTGTTAAAATTCTTAGGGCCATCTAGGTTTGTTCCTTCATCAACATCAATGTGACGTGCCCTTCAGGACGCACCACGTGCTCCAAGGGTGCCACTCGCCTCGTTCGTTTCTTTTGTGTGACGTGCCCTTTAGGATGCACCACGTGCTCCAAGGGTGCCACTCACCAACTTGTGTTTCTTTTGCGCGACGTGCCCTTTAGGATGCACCATGTGCTCCAAGGGTGCCACTTGCCAACTTGATTGATTGGTAGACATCAATAACCCCTGGAGTCAACACTCCGCCAGGTGAACTTGTGGGAGACTAAGAGTTTCTAAGGAATAAGGCCCCCGCCTTATTGCACGCCCCTTTGAATCATCGTGAGCGACTGTCGCAGTCTTCCCTCACGACATCGTGGATCCTCTCGAAATAGGTAATCGTTAACATACAGTTTGAGCCATGACAGGAGTGCTAGTAGGCTGTGGCAGGGCTGTTGTCCACACCTCTCCCTCAACCTCTCTAGAAATCGTGTGTGACCCCTTTACTCCATAGGTGAGTTTGGTCGACAAGCTATCGTCAGCCTGCATCATCAACAATCGTGTCAGAAAATGTCCACATCATATCATCAAATCAATGAAATATCACAGTAAATAAATCAACCCAAATAGCACACTCCCTGACTCAATCTGGAGTCCAAGGGGTTCCACCGATGCCTCTGCATCCTCAAGGTCCAAAACCCTGCACATTCAATAAAACTGAGTCAATAGCACCTGTCTACGTCAAAGCAGTAAAACATCATGTCATCTATCATAACGCATCAATCAAGGATAAATGTTTTAACATCAAAAAGTCCAGATCACTTGCGAGCAAGTGTCCTCAAAGAATAAGTTTTCTCAGTGCGCCAGAGCGGGATGTTACACCTCACCACCTGTTCTCTTACATTGAGTGTTTAATTAACGACCTAAGATACCTGATCTCGAGTGTGTATGTCGGGTGACTTCAGCGTAGTAGAGAAATACATCGAAGAGATCCTCATAGACCTCATGGATGAGAAGGTCATGTTTGCAGGAGTTCAAGCCTTGTCGACGAGAGGAGTGCAAGCATCCCTGTAGACTGCTCATGGATTTGGACCATCCCAAGTTGTGACAGAGAAATGAACCAAGCATCATGATGACTTAGCAAATGCGAAGCTCATCCCATCAATCCTGCCTGACTACATCCCGCCTCTGGCTGGCACAGTGAGTCATGACAGTGTCCCGAGGGACTTCAACTACACATTGATTACTTCGTACCTCCCAAAGGGGATATGCGCAGTCAAACCACAGTTGGAGAGGATTCTAAAGTTGAAGATCAATGACTATAACTTGGGAGACCGCAATAACTATGACATGCTTTCACCTCATAAGTATTTGACCAAGACAAAGGGGAATAAGTCGAAGATAATCCCCCAGCCATGGACTGTTGATATCATGAGGTCCACGATCCTCAACGTGATGAAGTTATCACACTTTGGAAGGAATCAGGAGGTTAACACGTGCATTAAGCTCCTACTGTCGTGCTTCCATGGCGGTTATCTGTGGCTAGACAAACACATCAACTCTTCATAATAAAGAATATGAAGAGTTGGTGGATGTAGCCCCACGCTGGGGGTGAACCACGTATATCCTGTGTTGTGATTGATCTATGTGATTGATGTGATTTATACTTATTGATTTAATATTTATGATGTAGATGCATCTGATACAATATATTAGTGCTTAGTGATACGAATGAATGCTAGATCTGATCTATTTCTATGTGCTTAGTGCTTGGATGTGTTAAATCTTGTTGAATACTGCACTGCTCTGTAATTAGGGTTTCTTCCTGCGATGTGAAGAAGGGTTCAATACTAATGAATGTTAAATACTAAGTTTTCTGTTAAGTACTGTGATCACAGATCTGTGTCCCATCTAGGTTGTAGACACTTGAGTCCTGCAACCACCCCTGCCTCTACCTCAGGTGAGACTTCATCTTCTTCACAGGTCTTGCCGAAAGGGCTGATAGTTAGGGTTTTTTGGTGCATTGTTGAAGCGTTGAACCCTGGGTCCACCCATGTGCCAACACCTATTTACATGTATAAAATTCATTGCATAGGTCTATTTAAGAGCATAGACATGGTAATTATAAGATTGGAAGAAAGTAACTACATTGTGTTTAAGGGCTAATGTGTATGGTCTAGTTGTGCACTTTATTAACGAAGGGTTCCAATATTTCTTATATGGGATTGAAATCATTTGTAGGGGGATTTTTCTCAATCTATCATATCATTCTAGATAATATAATTGAAAAATATGATAGACAAAAGCAAAAGTAAATGAATAAATCTCATTAGTGCCAATGTCAAATGTCGATGTCATGGGTGCCAATGTCAAATGTGATAAATCTTGTTAGCCTACTATTGTTGTCATGCTTTTTCCGCTTTTATGGATAGTGAATGTAATTCATCGATGTCATGGGGACTTATTCGAAACAATAATCAAAATATTTTGTGAAGATGTTGAACTTTGTAAAACACTCTTTTTCCAAAACCCTCTATAGGGAAAATTTGTTATACTCATCCCTAATTGCTTTCAAATAGCTCATGGCAGTGTTTTTCCGGGATTATAGCGAGTCCTCCTCAAGGAAAAAGTATCTTTAGTTTAAAAAGTATATCTTTTAAAAGGTAGAGATGTCTTTAGTCATGCAAATCTTTGAACTTGAGAGATGCGCACACTACAACACACTTCAATCTTTATAAGTTAAGCTCTTTCACCTTTAAAGAATTCTATTGTTGATTTATTATTTTCATTTTTCTATGTTCTCTACTTGCATTGCATGCATCCACATTCTCTGAATCTTTATATAAATCCCACATTTAAAGTGACGTTCTATATCTCACTTTCATATAGTTTAGTTTGAACAAAGATATCATACTCTAAAAAGTATTTAGCTAGTTATGTTGCACATATAGAATGGAGTGGTTGTTCACTCCCAACATAGAGAAAAGGCAGATCTACAGGGTTTCAACCAGTGTGACTTCAACTATATTAGGAGAAGCCGAAAGATATTAGTAAGCATTTTGTTAGACATTATTGAAAGTGATTTCACAACCACTTATTTGATGATTTTTACTTTTAGTTCATGTTAAGGTGATAGAGAGCTATCTCGATTGTGTAGCAGAAGGGCGCCTTAAGTGCACATCTCTTTCCTTGACTGTCTAGTCCAATGGAGAGATAAGTAAGGTTGCCATTATACTTCTAAAATCTTGATTCTAGTATATAATATAAGGTTTTTCCCCTGTGAAAAAAATCGTCATTGTATAAGAGATGAGCCAATCTAGCAAGACTACAACATGGATAACTACAACTTATCTAGCAGACACTCGATCGTGAGAGTCTTTTGGGTCAACTTGATTCAAAATATTTTCCATCTTGTAACCATTCAACATAATACATTATATTTGAAAGAACAAAATGAGGTCTTTCAAATGACAAAAATTATAAAATATCATATTATCTAGGTTTAATGCCTAAACTTGAAATTGTGATTCTTCAAAAATATCAAGAGTTAAATAAATGAACAATTGAAAATTTATCTCAATCCAAGGTTTGAAATAAAAAAATGAAATATCCCTCACTGTTACATATCTAGACGATGATAATTAATGAATTAGTAATCCATTCCACAATTTTTATTTTTATTTTGATAGCTCACATACCTTGGGTTGAGAATGACCACCACATCCCGCGGTTAGACATGACGTGCTAGATGTGCCACTTACACGAGTCATAAATGGAGATGCTTCTCATTTTCATGTACCTCTTTAACTATACAAGAAGAGGGTGTTACTATTGCGTACATAGGGATTTAGTGAGCTCACTCTCCACATTCTTTCAATGTCATTAGATATGTCTAGCTCTCTCCATGAAAGACATATTCAGTCACAAATATTAGTTCTTGCATATCTCACCCTATCTTATGACCAATAGGAGGATAACCTCATACCCTGTTACCTTAGATAAAATATATGAAGGCCGAGGTTATAAAGTTAACAAAAATGTTTTTTCCAATTTTATGAGAATAATTTAGCAGACTTGAAAAGTGGATTTTGACTCAATGTTGGACATTGTCTAAAGGAAGACCCTGTTTTTTTGGTTAGGATCTTATGGAGTAATTGACTCTTGATATTCTCATTTTTTAGAATGGATCTACAATACACTGGATTTGTTGGGAATGGAACATTGGGGACCAAGTCAATCAAATAACAAACCTTCCAGTGTAAAGGTACGACAATGGGGGTCTTGGAATTGAAGATATTAAAGTATTCTTTTAGAAACACGTTGAGTTGGTTTTGTTGATTAGGTTGTGCGACTAAGGAAATATGGATCCGTGTTATGGTGTTTTGCATGACTTGTGAGTGAATTATTAAGAGATTGAACTTTTGAGAATGCTTGATGAATTTGTGACTAAGATAACCTTAGTTTTCAAAATTACCTTAGGAGCTCAATATAATTAGTATGCATGATTGAGGATGTGGAGGTAGTGTTGTGACTTGTTAACCCCATGTTTATCCCACATAAAAAGGCTTGTTAAATAAAATGATGTAGACATATAGAAAGGTTGCATGAAAAAAAAACTATTCTTGAATGAGTGAATTCCATCATGGAATTTGCATTGATATGTCATTTGGAATTACTCATCCCGGTTTAAAAATCTAATTATATCTACAAAATGATAATTTTTCTACTCCCATTGTCAAAGTTGAAGTGGAGATCTTTCTCATGCACATACATTTAATAATAGAGGAATGTAGGCTCCCTTCTCCTATTCAAGAACTAATTTTTTTTTAATGATATGGAATTAGGTAAGGTAACAAATAAAAAAAATTTTATTTACATGAAAAGTTGCATCTAAACTAAATATGAAAAAGAGGAAAAATGAAGCCAAACCTATCATCTAAATAAAATAGTTTCTGATGGAAACTTCTTTTAGCCAATCTTACCTCTAACTTAGCTTTAATAAGGTGTTGTGGACAACCCTTCTATGTCATCCTAAGCTACTCATAGCTTAACCTTCTTACATTTATAACATTCATTGCAAAGTTCCACTTAAGAGTAGAGATATGGTAATTATTAGAGTGTAACAAAGTAATAAAATTGTGTGTAAGGGCTAACATCCATGGTCTAGTTCTGTGTTTTATTGACAGAGGGTTCCAATATTCTTATTTACGACTAAAATAATTTGTAGAGGTCTGTTATCACCATAACAATTTTATTTTGATGGAATCCAAGTATCGTATTTGGCGAGGAGCTACATCGGTGTGGAGGCGCGATAATTTGGAGGACCAGGTTACATATAGCGGAGAAAAGGATAAACATAATGGAAACACAGAAGTGATGGGGCCCGTCGGGCCATAGATCTTGATGAGACAGATCGATGGTCAAGAGACATATCAGGTGAAGAAATAACACGAAGGTTAAGCACTAGAGAGAGGGCTGGGGAAAATACTGTGGTTTCACCTCGCAGGTACGTGGTGCCACTAGATGCATATCAGGGGAAAGAGCGGGTAAGACTGAAACCACCCAAGATCACCCCGATGTCACGTGTCAGAAAGACATTTGATGAATGTCAAATCCAAATATTGCATGGGAAAGGGACGACCGGTCCAGTCACTTCACGCTACTTGTTCGAGTACTGTCCATCCATACAATGCCAGGTGAGCGCCGCCAGATGACAAATGTGAAGGCTCATCATTCAGAATAGATTGGCCAAGCGTGACAAAACTATTGTACCTATAAGTATTTTTTCAGTAATTCATGATTAGAACTCGATGACTATCGTCTTTCATAATATGGATGACATTACTCTGTTTTGGGCAATCAACGCTTCATTCGTAAACAAGGTAATTACAAACTGGACCAGGTTCCTAATTTCTGTACAATTAAGGGAGATAAACTTATGTTTTCTACAAATCTGGGAAAAATGGACAAAGGAGACCAAGCAGCTTCCAGCGAACCAGAATTTTCAACGAATATCACAAGTCCATCATTGAAGAAGAAAGAGAAGTTGGTTGCACGAATCCTTGCAACAAAATTTCATACAAAGCTCGCAGGAGAGCTAGGAGCAGACAAGGAGGTTAGATTAAATCCCATCATGAAGGATTTAATCATCAACAATTGTGCATGTGAGCACCATACACAAGCTGTCAAGGGGAAGCAAAACAAACATCAGAAGACAGAGGTAAAGGCTGAGGTGACTGAAAGTGTAGGAGAAAATTAGATTACTTGGCTTGACACCTTGAAGGAAGAAATTGCTAATCTTAAATAGTTTTTAAGCTAAATTGAGTATGCTCCAGAATTTTGTAATGATGTAGACATGTGGCGTTCAGGGAGAAAATCTCAAATATGTCAATTTTGTTTATAACGCTCCCTATAAAGTAGGAGAACAATTATTATATGTTACTCCTTTTTTGTAACAAACATCTATTTTTGGAACTATGGGGTAGTTGATTCGTTTTGAATCCCGGATTTAATTTATCTATATAATATTCCTAAAACAAATTAGAAAAGGACGGACCTAAGAGGGGATTTCCCTCGTAGCAGGAGGACTTTGTAAATTCCTGGAGCCAAAATTGAATATATAATGCATAAGCATTTTGAACTCTTTATGAAAAGATTCTAATGGATGTGATATGAGTTTGTCTTCCTTCATTGTATGTATTCTTGTGTTCTTTTATTCCATTTGCATATTCTTCTGTTTAAATTGGAGAGTCAAAATTCCGGAATTCATCTTATGATGCCCTTGACTTAAGCGAATTAAACTATGTAATTCTCTTCCTAGCTAATTCAGAATTCATTTCAATAATGCTCTGACGTGGTTAATTGCTTTTCCTTGTCCTCTTTCACCCTGCAAATTTCAATTTACAACTCAGATTAATTGCCTCATTTAGCCTTTCTCCTATGGTAGTTCTAATGGCATACTATTGTTTATTTTCTTTCAACTCCATAACCCTGAGTATCCCTCCCTTTCCTTGCCAACATCTTTTTTTAAAAAACCCCCAAAACATCTGAAATCTAGCCACCAATTGCCAAAGATTAGGGATGATTTTAGGGGCTAAATTTCGCTCATGGGCTAATTTTCCATGGTTTTTCCAAAAACAAGATTCTCTATTTTAAAAATGATTCGCCCAAATTCTATAGGATAAAATTATTTTACCTTAAAAATCGCCAAAATTTTATAAAAACTATATAAAATAATTATAAATTTGAATATTTTTACAAAAGTATCGCCAAACATTTATAGTTGGCATATGAAGGATTAGTAAGATTCGCCAAGGTTTCTACATTTTAATATAAATTTCCATCCTTAAAATAATCCCTACCAAGGATATATCAAGTGACACGAGAGATCCCTATCTGAGTTGAGTAGGCTAGTGCCCAGCTCTAAAGTAGGTTGAAATAGTTACCCCTGTCATTTGTTTTACTAGCCGAACAAATTTACAGGGTGCTAACATTTTGGCGCCGTTGCCGGGGATGAAATTGAAAATTTTTCCTCGGGAAAGAATGACATGGTTGATTTCTAAGGTCTGAGAGAAGAAAACACTTAGGCACATATTGGCTGTATTCCTGCTCTGGCAACTCCAAACATCAAATATCAGTTTGAAGGTGATTCCACTAGTAGAAGAATCCATAAATTTAAATTTTCAACGACGACTCCACTCTCAATGCAGAATTCAACTTCCAAAACGTTATTGGTGACTCCACTCAAGATTAAAATGTAATTCAGAGACTCCATTGGAAGATGATATCCCTTGACAGAGGTATGAAAAGACATTATGAAACACAGTACTTAAAATTGGAATTTTTCCAAGGCATTTTATTGTTTGTTATAAGTTGCCTCTGGTACTTTCCTGAACATGCTAGACAAATTTTTCTTCACCTACTGCATGAAAATAATGATCATGATAATCCTGAAATTGTATATCCTCCTCTTAAAGTTGTACATACATATCCTCACTATATCACTGATTTTGATCAAAATTTTCCATCTGAGCCATGTGATGACCATAACCAAGTTGATGAGCCTCATGAAACCAAGGTTGATATTTCACCTCCTGCACTTGATCTGACACCCTCCAAGATTCAACATAGATACAAACCCTTAAAATTACCTCACATCTTTCATGATTTTACTCCAAAGCACTATAAGTACCTATCTGTGTTTGATGGGAAACTTGATGAAATCACAGCTAAAAAACACATCCAAGGGTTTGAGAATTTTATAGACTTGTTTGAGATTGACCATGATGATGTTCATATGGGGGATTTATCTCAATCCTTGAAAGGGGACACCAAAGATTGGTTTAAACATTTGCAACTAGAGACAATTATCTCATGGGAGGAGTTGAAGAATGTCTTTTTTGAGTTTTGGGTAGGAAGAAATCTTTGGATCTACAACTTACAAAGTTCTATGCCTTAAACAGGCAGAGCAATGAAACTATTCCTACATTCAGTAGAAGGTTTTCCAGTACCTATTTCAATTTTCCCAAATAAATTCAACCCACTGAAGTTGCTACCATGCTCCATTATACAACAACTCTTCATCAATATTTGTCTTTCCTCCTCATGGAAAGAAGACCTAAGTCCTTACAACAAATGTTTAATGATGCTCAGGAGATTCAACATAATATCCAAGCATGTGAATAGATTCAAAATGAGGGGTTATATTCTCAATAACATGAAAGTGGATATGAACATAAAATAGTTGACTGGAATCTTGAGCATAGAATTTCTAATATCATAGGCCCTTTGGAATTTTTCAATGCTAATGATTTTGCAAAAGATTGTATTCCACTTATTGAAAAAGGAGTTGCTAATTTAGCTTTTGATCCATTCCATGATGAGCATGGAGCTGATTGTTTCATATATTCATTTGTAGACAGTCAAGAAGATGAGTTTGCAAATCAACTTGTTGAAGAGTAGGTTGAGGTTCCAAGTTTGTTCTTGTTGGATGACATTGCATATATTGTTGATTTGCCTATATATGATGAATATGATGATGATTGTGATATTGAATTCCTAGAACAACTAGTTGTACGTTCTCTATCATAAAATGTTCATTTTCAGCAGTATAATGAGAGCAATCAACCTACATATCATAGTTACAAAGAAGAAAGTACCGAATCAGATGAAAGAAATTCTTTACCTTTATGCTTTTCTTCATTTAAATTGTTGAAAGAAAATTCTAAGATCATCATCGAAGCAATGGAATGTGTGTTGATGCAAAATCACATTGATTCACTTGAACAAATTGACAAGAAATTGCAGCCATTGGTTAAAGAGAAACCTGAAATTAAGTGTGCTCAACAATCTAAAAGAATTGAGGAACATGCATATGAAAGTAATGAAGAGAATGAAGAAGGATTGGAAATAGATTAGAAACCCTTCATTCATGATATTGAATTGAGGAAAGAAAATAATTTGCAAATGTAAACCATATTACATTATGATTTATTTCCTTTGAATTGCTGAAAGCAAGTCATGGGACTACAGAGGAAGCAGGAAAATATGACTACAATAGCACTTCTTTACATGAGAAAATTGTTGTTAGTGAGGAACATCAACAACCTTCATATACATTAAACGATCATGTAGCTGATTACATGAAAGGATATTTCAATTTGGAGTTGCAACCTGTGCTCAACCACCATCTTGAAAATGAGGATGAAGCTGATCAAGAAATTATTTTTAAAGGTCATTTTCCTTCTCCTAAGCTTGATGAAGATATTCAACAATATTTCTAGCAAGAAAAAGTGTTTCAAAGTTGTCTTTCTTCCCCTGAGAATGACGTGGTGGTCCAATTTCGAAATGGACTAAACGTAGATGAGGTTTCTGAAACTGCATCTATGGATACTTTGAGCGATAGAAAAACGAATAACACAAAATTTCAGGAAAGCAACAAAACAATGCATACCACTCTTCAATCAGAAATACAGAAAGATAATGAAAGGGCAGTTGCTTTATTTTATTCATTTGAAAATCATGATTTTGAAAATACATTCATGGAAACTATGGATTGTGAAATAATTCATGATTTTAGCTTTTCACACTTGCTAGAAGATTATGAGCAGGAAATTACTTCCATTCATTCATTTGAAACTCAAAGTGACAGTTCTCAAGCAAATTTCTAGAAGGTTGATAAAACCACACATAAATTGTTTGATGAAAAGGAGGATAACCTCGATACACATAATATGGTTATCATATTTGAAGATGTTCAAGAATGTATGGGTATTTTTGTAGACAAATAAATCGCTAAAGTTCTATTCAAGAACACTCTAAGGATTAAAGAAGTAGAGAAAGAACAAATAAAACTTGTAAGGGAAGCATGTTATTCTATCTTAACTCCTAAAAAAGAAATGTTCCTTCATGTGTTTTATGACCCCATGGCATACTACATGGAGAATCTTCATAATCAGAATCTGTAGATGATGCCACTACTATATTCCGTCTCAGGAGGCTGCTACTTCCATCCATCTCAACAGATCTATTAGCCCCTTGGTGGAAATCAACAGGTTAAATCACATGAAAATTGGAATGTAGTGGAAGGGATGAAACATGATTGTTGTTTTGTGCATGTTTTAGAAGATCCATTTGTAGTTTTGTTGAAGGCAGTAAACAGGTCAAATGCTTTTAATTTCTTGAGATTTGTATTCATGGATGAATTTTTGAATGAATTATAAGTAAAAAGGATTTGGAACAAGCAAGTGCAAAGAAAACAAACAATGGATAAAATGTTGTCATGGCTGCATTGACATTATGATTTCACTTGATTGGCAGTTCATTTCAGTAGTTAGGGTAGGTAGGAGTGTGCAAATAAGCTTGTTGGTCAAGAATTTGTCAGTTTTCATTTCCAGTAGTGTGTACAGTCATATTTTAGTGGTGTATTTGTTGTTCAGTATCCGGTTGAGAGGAGTGTGCAGAACTTGGTTTTCAACAGACACTGGTGACAGGCCGGAGTAGGGTACACACACATGTTTTGGGAGAAACCCAATGGATCAGGCACTGGGTCTAATATTTCTTTGCTACCTTGCGGGGAGGATAACATCCCCAGTTGGAGCCTATGTTATCACCATAACAATTTTCTTTTGATGGAATCCAAGTCTCAAATTTGATGAGGAGCTACATAGGTGTGGAGGTGCAATAGTTTGGAGGACCAGGTTACATATAGTGGAGAAAAGGCTAAACATATTGGAAACATGGAAGTGATGGGGCACGATGGGCCATAGATCTTGACGATTCTAGATGGACGGTCAGGAGACATATCAGGCAAATAAATAATGCAAAAGTTAAGCACTAGAGAGCGGGCCAGGGAAAATACTATGGTTTCACCTCATAGGTACGTGGCACCACTAGATGCATATCGGGGGGGAAGAGCGGGTAAACCTAAAACCGCCCAAGATCACCCTGATATCACGTGTCATAAATCCATTTGATGAATGTCAAATCCAAATATTGCATGGGAAAGGGAGGATTGATCGAGTCACTTCACGCTACTTGTTCGAGTGCTGTCTGCCCATACAATGCCAGGTGAGTGCCACCAGATGCCAAATGCGAAGGCTCATCATTCATAATAGATTGGCCAAGCATGAAAAAACCGTTGTACCTTTAAGTACTTTGTCAGTAATTCATGATTAGAACTCGATGACTATCATCTTTCATAATATGGATGAAATTACTATGTTTTGGGTAATCAACTCTTCATTCATAAATGGGGTAATTACAAACTAGATCGGCTTCCTAATTTTTTTACAATTAAGGGAGATAAACTTATGTTTTCTGCAAAACTGAGAAAAATGGACAAACAAGACCAAGCAGCTTCCAACGAACCAGGATTTTCAATGAATATGACAAGTCCATCATTGAAGAATAAAGAGAAGCTGGTTGCACGAATCCTTGCAACAAAATTTCATACAAAGCCTGCGGGAGAGCCAGGAGCAGACATAGAGGTTATATTAAATCCCATCATGAAGTATATAATCATCAACAGATACGCAGGAAAACACCATACACGAGCTGTCAAGGGGAACCAGAACAAACATCATAAGATAGAGGTAAAGGCTGAGGTGGTTGAAAGCGTAAGAGAAAATCAACTTACTTGGCTTGACACCTTGAAGGAATAAATTGCTAATCTAAAATAGTTTTTAAGCTAAATTTAGTATGCTCTAGAATTTTGTAATGATGTATACATGTGGTGTTCAGGGAGAAAATCTCAAATATGTTAGTTTTGTTTATAATGCTCCCTATAAAGTAGAAGAACAATTATTATACGTTACTCCTGTTTTTCAACCAACATCTATTTTTGGAACTGTGGGGTAGTTGATTCATTTTGAATCTCGGATTTAATTTATCTATATAATATTCCTAAGAAGAATTAGAAAAGTACAGACCAGAGAAGGGCCTTCCCTCATAGTAGGAGGACTTTGTAGATTCCTAGAGCCAAAATTGAATATATAATGCATAAATGTTTTGAACTCTTTATGAAAAGATTCTAATGGTTGTAATATGAGTTTTGTCTTCCTTCATTGTATGTATTCCTGTATTATTTTATTCCATTTTCATTTTCTTATGTTTAAATTGGATAGTCAAAAGTCTGAAATTCATCTTATGATGCCCTCGACTTAAGTGATTTAAACTATGTAATTCTCTTCCTAGCTAATTCAGAATTCATTTCAATAATTCTCTGATGCGGTTAATTGTTTTTCCTTTTCCTCTTTCACCCTGCAAATTTTAATTTACAACTCAGATTCATTGCCTCATTTATCATTTCTCTTATGGTAGTTCTAATGGCTTGCTATTGTTTATTTACTTTCGACTCCATAGCCCTGGGTATCCCTCCCTTTCCTTGCCAACAATTTTTTTAAAAAAGCCCCCAAAACATATGAAATCTAGTCACCAATTGCCAAAGATATATCAAGTGACATGAGAGAACCCTCTTTGAGTTGAGTAGGCTAGTGCCCAACTCTAAAGTAGGTTGAAATAGTTACCCCTGTCATTTGTTTTACCAGCTGAACAGATTTTGGTGCTAACATGGTCTTTTCCTCAATTTTCCATATCATCCTAGACAATATAACTGAAAGAAAAGTAAAAGAAGAAAGTTTGTAGAGAATTCTAGTTAAAATAGTGCAAGCAAAGTGAGGAAAATCAATAATGTGCCTTGAGCAAAGGGAATTTTTTTGCAATCAATAGGTGACACACACATTGGACAAATGGATATCTTCTTTCTTGGATATAGCTGAAAATGGGCTTGCCTAAAACCGATCACAAGTATAACTAAGATGATTTTTTCCGAATACATGGATTCAAAAACTTTATTGTTATCCATAGTCATAATTGTCCAAAATGATCATCATCTACCTATCCTTAAAACTCAAACCATCACATGAGCGAAAGGAAAATCAATTTGTTTTCTCATAACCCCAAAATTTGAAGGTATGCATAATAAAAAATTAAAAACCATTGGAGATCATGCAAACATGAGAAAGCCTCCTTTGATTCTATTAAGTGTCAAGAATCTCACATTTATTAAGAGGTGAGACATGAACATCGTTTATGTTGTTTGGTGTGTGAGAACATAATCTCACTTAGCGATGATGATGACTCAATTGCTTATCAATGATTTCCTCACGATAAACATTTTTCACTCTTTCGAGGAATTTAACTTTGGTGATGGCTATAACACTACTTAGCTTTCACTAGTCTAGTTATCCAATTGTGGCTACTTGAGGAAACTTGAGCTAAAGGAAAAACTAATTGTTTTCTCATAACCTTCCAATTTGAAAGTATGCATACTGAAAAGTTAAAGCTTTATTCAAATGAAGAGTTCATATATAGACCCAAAATTGTCTATACAAATTGATATATTTATGATCCCATATAGTAGAAAGGATTTTAATCTCTAATTGAGTAGCAATGTGAGGGATCCTCGAGGAAAATAATTGTAATAATTTTTTTCTTAATGTCATAAGCTTCAATAGAATGAGGTTGGAAATTTCCATCTAATAAACCAATGAATTGCAAAAGAAAATAAATTTAGTTTGAAAGTAATCAAGAGCAACAACCTTCAAAATAAGAATAACTGAATATTATAATATTATATGTACAATAAAATTTTGCATTTCAAAATGGAGATAACATGTGAAATTAAAAGTTGAAGATTATTCTAGTCGAGATAATAGTGCCAACTCACACACACACATTATATCAAGAAAATTCTTATGGGGAAACTTAAGGGATGTTTTTCCACATTCTTGGATGACATCCTAGTAAATCTGTCAACATATACTAGTGTGTCTCACCTAGGGAGATTTGAATCGGGCACCTATTGGCAAAGAACTATCCAAATGCCCAACAACATTGGCGATAATTGGTTGAGCTAACCCCTTGGGATTTTTTATTTTCCCAAGGAAAACATCAAGGGATCCCTCCCTCTTCCCTGGAATATACAGATTGAGGGTGGTTCGACTGCTAGCCACAATAGTGATTGGTAAGCTCGAGGGACTCGATATGATTTAAAAATGTGACCTATGGCCTCCTTGTTGGAAACATGCCTTGGGAAAATGGTTTAACCAATTGAGATAACCCTTGGGGTTTTTCAAATAAAATATATACAATTGAAAAATATAACAATGATACATTACATAAAGAATGGGCATGTTGAGTTAAGACATCTCTTTTTGGGAAAAAAATATTGTTTATATTATACAAAAGGAGAACAATATATACAAGAGCAAGGGAGAATGCACAATAAATATTTTATCATTTCTACCAAGACTAAAATCAAATCAAAATAAGAAAACTCATCCTTGGCACCCCTAATCAATAAGTATCCTCTGGCAAGCAATTGAGAGTGTACCTCTTCCTACCCATGTTAAAAAAAGGAAGATATAGAGCTTACATTATTTAAAAAAATGCTTTTGCATTGAATTTTCAAAAGAATAAACAATGTTGAAACTCCAATGCAATTTCATGATCCCAACATGATATATAAAACCAATGTTTTTGAATCCCCAAGAGGAAATACATGGAAACTGATGGTTCCTTGGAAAATAGAGGGGATTTGAACCTAAATTTGATGCCAACAATCTTGCACAAATTTGCATTCCCACATAATATGCTTGAGAGTTTCCTCCTTCCCACACACCAAACACTTATTATTTGTAATCCACTTCTGAATAATTGAACCTTTGTTTGCAACCCTTGATAAATAATGAGCTAGATAAAGACTCAAAACTTAAAGGAGATTTTGAGGATCCCTACACTATGTAGTGTTTTATTTTAAGATCCATTGAAATCCATCTAGGCTTAGAAGTAGGGGCCAAGGGAGACTTCTTGTGAATTTGGTGGGAAATATTCCTTGTATCATACAGTTAAAGAGGAATACCAAATTCCCAACCTCATTCTCTTCATGTAGGGCCTTGCATTTGAAATTTCATTTTATACTACTCTTTCAAATCAATGAAGTTTTGGGTCTCACCAATAGTTACTATATTAGAATCTAAATGAGATTTTTGGAGAGCAAGAATTCTCTAATCAACCTAAGATCTATATTACAAGGACCGTACATTTTTCCAAAAGAAAATCCATTTCTTATTAAATATTAGAGAATGAAAATAAGGGATTTTGGCTGTGGTTTGATCATTCAGTTTCTAACTTCAAATTGGTTGATTAGTCAAATCCAAAACAAATCAACTACCAAAACATTTCCAACATAGATATCCCATGAACACTCCCCATGCTTCCTAAATACATTTTAGAATGAAAGATAATTAAATTTTGAATAGGTAAGGAGAGCCAATAATATCGCATGTACCAAAAGAACCTCACACCTTGAGGTTATGTTGACCCTTGCCTTGGAGAATTACCTTCCAAGGATTTGGTTGCCACTTGGTTGTAAGAAATATGCTTTGATAAGTAACATCTAGTAAGTTGAAGCCACTCTCATCTTAAGGGAGGATACACACATGCCAAGGGACCATAGGTAGGCTCCTTTCCCCTCCATTTTTTGCCTATAAAAAGGACCTCTAGGTTTTCTCAAATATGCCAAACTAGGTATGACTAGGGAGCTGATAAGAAACAAACATAGTTACCATCTTGAAGAGAACCCTCTAGAGTTTTTATTTTTTTATAGGGTGTATTTAGTGGATGATTTTACCCCCATTTTGGAAAATGGCGCTACTGGTAGTAATTGTTTTTTGGGGGTTTAAAGTTACAACTTTTTATAGCCATGGACTTAATAACCTCGTAATGTTGCTAACCAAAACCTTAAAATCAACCCTTATTTCAAAAAGTGATGCTACCCGGTTGTAGTGCAATT
>ML795140.1:426900-476719 GCA_009831015.1 Picea engelmannii
TGGGGGGGGGGGGTGCGTTGGGGTGAAATCATGAAGATGGGTGTCTATTTTGCTTGTTTTATGAGAATAAAAACTGTATTTTCACATGTTCTTCAAATTTCGGCATACAAAAGTATTTATTTAGAATTTCACGTTATAGTAAAAACAAAACCTGTGAAGAATTTTGTTAGCTTTCCAATGACTATTTTTCATTTTTTTTTTATTAAGATTTGATGTGTCAATTTGACAATTGTTTAACAATATGTTCCTTAAATATGAAAGGAATGATAATGAGTTATTTTTTCCTCCAACAATGTATCTATTATTAAACTTATGTTTTTAACAAACGAAATATTGCAATAATACATAGAGACTCTATTTTATTATGACTACAATTTTGAATATAACGGATGCATATTATAGTTTCTAGAATTCTTTGAAGCTGACTAAGCTGAAAATGTTGCAGATTTTAGACACATGTTTTCCTCCACCTTGTATCTATCTTTATTTTTACTTAAAAATAAAATCTAAAAATACCCTTTTGAAAAGAATAGTTTAAGGATTATGAATATAATTTTTTCTAAATTTTTCACTGTGCATTTTTAGAGATACATATATTTCATTTCACTGAATCATAATGTCTGCTAAAAATATTATGCAATGATTTTTTTTAAAAAATTAAATAAAATTAGTTAAAATAATGAAAATGAAAACAAATTATAGGAATTGAAAGTAGATTCAATTTTGCAAATGTTGGTGTCATTTGCGAAACCAAATTATGAGTATTTGCAGGAGTCCGCAACCTCCAAAGTTCAGGTAATCTTGGGGAAATTCTCTGGTTTATGTAGATAGTCCCAATTTCTAGTTTTTGGTCGAAAGAATATTTTGGCCGAAACAATATTCTTTCGACCGAAAGACTAAATTCTAATGGAAACCATCAAAACTAAATGGTTTCCACGGTTTTTGTCCGAAAAAACCTTGTTTTCGTCGAAAGATGGTTGAGCGAATTCCATCAGTCAGAAAAAATCAAAAGACACGTATCGTTTGATTTCGTGCCAAATCGTATAAATACACTTTCAACCGAACACATTTAACACAATTCATCGCTTGTTTTATGGTTTTATAGAGCACCTAAACAAAGTTTCGAATCATCTTTTTGTTTTTTTTTGAATAAGGTAATTGATGTTTGTTCAAGTTTTTATTGGAATAACGATTTATATGTTGAAAGATAAATATTGACCATTTTTTCAAGGTGAAGTCTTTGTTGAACATATCTTTTACAGATAACTATAAAAGTTATGGGAAACAAAAGTTTGCACAAGATAAAATTTGATTGCACTCAAGATGATACTCTCCATAAAAAACAAAGGAAAGAGAATTATTGGAGAAATAAATGAGAACGTACAAATATTGAAGAAAGAAACAATGATAATGTAAATAGAGATTTTCAATAAGAAAAAATCCAACCAGGTATGCATGCACATATTGCCTATATTAAAAGTATAAAATTCAAATTTAAAATACTGTTTAATATAATTGATTGTAATTTTACAATTTGATGTTTTTCAAAAAACATAAATAGATTTGTCTCATAATGTCTTAGAAGACGTTGAAACCGAAATTGAAGAAGAAGATGTTGAAACTGAAATTGAAGCAGAAGACGAATCACCTATAGGTATGTACATAAATTTAGATAATACAAGATGAACACTTGTATATATAGTTTAGTGAATTTATATTCGGGTTTTGTTTTTTAATATAAACTTTAAATTGAAATATGCAGGAGAATCTATCAATTGATGATGAAATATTAGAAAATGTTGATACTGACAAATTTGGGAAGAAAAAATCTAAGGATTATATAAGATATCGAACTAAGAATATGTATAATACTTTTTTCAAAGATGAATCAGTAATAATACAAGCTCAATTTTTACTCTGTCTAATAAAGTCAAGAAAGTTAGAAGAAGCTACATCATTATTGGGTATTCAAAAGTCGACAAAAGATACAAAGGTGAAACAAAATGTCTTTGACAATATAACTAGTGTATTAAAAGATTTTGGAAAATATCGGAAAAAAAGATGTCAGTGTTGCACATAGAGCGATACAAATGACAGTTGTTTCATCTATAAATATAAAAGATTGTTTGACACGACACATGGCAAAACGATGGGAACGTCAAGAAAAACATTGCACAAACATAGAAAATTTCGATTGCAAATAGATGCAAATGATGAATTGGCTTGTTGGACAGTGATTTCTAGACAACCCTACAAAGATAGACTTGCATAAAATGTTAAAGAATTGGCCCGTAATTGTTGGTTGGAAGAATCTCGTGTTTCACCACATATAAGGGATGTGTTGCGATGAAGAATAACAAATAAACAATTTGAAGAACATCCAAAACATATATTTCCAATGACACAAATAGAATTGTTCAATAAGTTCAAAGAAGAGCACAAAGAAGTTAAAATTTCCATCAATACATTTGTGCAACAAAAACCATGGTTTGTTAGACCCATCACTGTTCGTGACACTTGTTGTTGTTGTTATCATGTGGAATTTGAGTTGTATCATGACAATTTTTTTGATTTGGTAAAAAATTATGGCCAAGTTCACCTCCTCCTTCCACATTTCGTGCTTTTATATATGAAATTCTATGTGAAAGAGAAGGTGATGATTTATTTTACAAAAAAAAATGTGTTGGTGGAAAGAAATGTGATCATTGTGGAAATCTAAGTTTGCTTCACTCAAAGTATCATATTGATATGAATGATCAATCATTTTCTAATATAATAGTCAATTGGAAGAGATATGAATATATCAACAAAACGACTCCACATTCTTCAAATGCTATTTCCAAAAGGATTGATTTGATAATAGATAAAATCTGTGTGATAGATTTTTTGAAGAAATTTGAGGAAGAAATTTATAAATACACCAAGCATTCACATAGAGCTCGATGGAAAGACCTACAATTAAAACAATCTCGTGAAGTGTTTCCACCAGGGACAATTTTGTATGTAGTTGATTTTGCAGAGAATTACACATTCGCTACATAAAACAAAATACAAAGTGAATATTATCATTATGATCAAGTCACGATATTTGTTGACGTTCTATATAGACATGCTCAACGGAATCTTGATAACATATAAAGCACCAACAACAATCAACATGTTATTAAAGAATATCACTTTTATATAAGTGATGATCGAACACACGACACACATTATGTACAACATTGTTTTGATAAATTTTATGATTCATTGGAAGAATGCGAAATAATATTCGATTGAAATTGGATATGGTCAGATGGGTGTGCGGGTCATTTCAAATCTTCATGATCATTCTATTGGTTATGTTGTCTTCATAAAAAATCAAACATTACACATTGTTGGAATTTTTTTGAGACTGGTCATGGAAAAGGAGAGCATGACGGTTCAGGGGCATGTGTAAAATGAGCACTTTGAAGGTATCATATGAATCCACACGCCGATCGATTTGAATCCGTTGAACAAGTTGTTGAATGGTGAAAAATGATGCTAAGCCATGAATATAATCAGTTAAGGAATGTGCACAGGTGTGTCTATATATACATTTGTTACACATGTACACATGATATTTTTATTTGAATGTGTTCAAATTTATATTCAATCTTCAATCATTTTCTTGAGAGATTTCAAGTTAACAAGTTCTTGTCTTGTGTAGTTTTTTTTGGTATGTTGGAATCCAAGATGTAAATAGATCAATCCCATATGACGCTAGTACAATACATGGGACACAAAAAATACATTCATTTAAAACAAAACGTTATCAAAATGTGTTTGCATTTGATAGAAGAAATGAGTCTTGTTTTTGTTCAATTTTCATAGAGGACACAAAATCCATAGATATTTGCAAAAATGAAAATGGAGAATATGTTAAATCTTGGAGACATACCGAACTTAATGTAAAAGGGAAAATTCCACTTGCAAGCTCAGAGGAGATGGAATCAAATGAAACTATAGTGTCAGTTGATGGCAATAGAGTTTTTGATCTTGTTAGAGAAGGTAATTTTTATGTTTTTAATTTTTTTCAAATAACTTGTAGATGTACTTGTGTGATAATCTAACACGAACTATTTGTTGTCCAATATATACAATTATTTGCAGGAGATTTCTTTTCCATGGTTGCACTTGTAGACAACACTGAAAACGTGAAATATTATTGATGCGATGCACATAACAAAATATGAGGCTATTAGAAGATTTTGATGATAACAATTTTATATATGAAAGAGGATCCATTGTATTGAAATGATATTTTTTTCAAGAAACCCATCAAACCGATACTCATGTTCAATTTCAAGACTACCAGTCAAATGCCATAATTTGTCAATATAGTCATTTGGTATGTGCAACGCACATAAAGTTAATATAAGTTCAATCAAGAAAAAAAACAAAAGTTAGAAAATGGAAAATGTCCAAAGTTGATAATGAACGAATAATTGAAGATGGGATACCATTACGATTTCTTTAAACAAGCGACACATGTACATTCCAGAATTTTATATTTTGCATTGAAAGTACATGTATTTATGAATATCTAGGATTCTAGAATCATTTCCAGTTTAGTTTACTTTCATGGTCTGGATTCAATTAAGAAAAGTTATATCTTTGATGAATTAAATAAAGTTTACCAAGCCTTATTTACAATTTCAGGGAAGAACCTATAGATTGTATCTAGGGAACCTAAATTGACCTATACTTTGGATGATTATACTTTAAACCTACAAAGTATCCAAATCATATACACAAATCCTTTGATGCATGTAACCAATTTACTACATATAGGATAAATGCGTTCATTATTTGCAATTTGATTGTTCAATGTTTTTTCATATGAAAATGATAACTTCATATCAAAACTAGGACCCATTTCCATGTCATTATAAGGGTCTATTAATGGCTTAGAAAAACTTTAAATTCTGATAAATTTTAATATCAATAAAATTTTTAATGAATATTGCCTACTTATATTAAATTTGATGACTTGTTTTGACTATTTTCATTGTTGGACTTATATTAAATTTGATGACTTGTTTTGACTATTTTCAACCATATTTCCAAATCAAACAAAATTTAAATTATAAGAGAGAAACTATAATTTTTATTTCACATTTTCTTGAATATTTCATTGTGAAATTTCATAAGAAACTATTAAATTTGACGAACTATAAAATTTAATTTTTATTTCATATTTTCTTGAATATTTCATTTTGAAATTTCATAAGAAACTATAAAATTTGATAATTTTTTTTGAAATCAAGAAAATAGTATATTGAAATTATTTCATCCAATATTTTATATAAATAAACATAGTGCAAGTGAAATTAAGACAAGGCAAAATATCACATGAGTGATCTCAATATCTCTCCTATATCTTCTTGTGCTTTTGTTATCATCTTTGTAGTTTTCTCATAGTTGTTCGTATGAGAAAGAAGGTGAATTCAAAGACCATTAAAACCTTTCATTGAGATGTTCATGTAAATTGAGATTTTGATGTAAATGTGAGACCATGTCTCTCTGAAAATATCGAAATGATAAAGACCATGTAAATGTCCTAGGTTCAAATTCAAGTGTGTGTAGAGCCCCTTGTGTGTCTCTCTCTTACTTTGTAATATTTATTGTGGATTTTTTCATTCTTCCATTTGTTCAAGTGATTCTTTCTATGTCTTCTAACCCATTGTTACACTAATTTTCTTAGTTTTTTTTTTTTTTTTTCACACGAAAACAACAGTTTCACTGTTAATCTAATAGAATCAAATGATTTTTTTTGTTACATATGGATCTAGAAAGTTATGATAAAAAAATATATGTAGTCTTTCCTTCCTTCCACATTTTTACATTGTAGTAAAGTTATAAAAAGTCATCTAGTGTCATATACAAAATTATTCAAAAAAGGGACATCTGTAAAAATCCAAGCTAGAAAATGTAATTTTTTTTTGTACATACAACGGTTCCATCAACAATTTCTTCATAAAAGAGCCACAAACAAAATTTCTTTTGAGTGCCTTTTTGGAGAGGTTGTCTGCTACTTTGTTGAACTGTCTATGTACGTGCATAAATTTGGATTCAAATCTATTATTTAAACTTCTGATCTTGTCTATTACTTTGTTGAACTGTCTATGTACGTGCATAAATTTGATAGATTCAAATATATTATTTAAGTTTCTGATCTTGTCTTTCCAGTTGTTGAGATATATCAAGCTTAGGTTGGATTTGGAATTTATCCAATCGATAGTGACCTTGGAATCTTCTGCAACCATCAATTTTTTTATGGAAAAGTAGGAAAGGAGTAATAATAATCCCCATAGACCCAATAGTTCAGCTTTATGTTGAATTTTATCAGTCCACAATGAAATATGTTGAATTTTATCAGTCCCCATAGGCCCAAGAACAGTCCACAATGAAATATGTTGAATTTTATCATGTGTTTTTGAACAGTCCACAGTGAACATAAAATAAATCATTTAAATTAATACATAGTAGTATAGGCCCAAGAGTTCAGATTTATGTTGAATTTTATTAGTCCATAATGAAATATGTTGAATTTTATCAATCCCCATAGGCCTAAGAACAGTCTACAATGAAATATGTTGAATTTTATCTATGTTTTTAAACATTCCACAGTGAACATAAAATGAAGCATTTAAATTAATACATAGTAGGATAGACCCAAGAGTTCAGATTTATGTTGAATTTATCAGTCCACAATGAAACATGTTGAATTTTATCAGTCCCCATAGGCCCAAGAACAATCCACATATGTTGAATTTTATCATGTGTTTTTGAACAATCCACAGTGAACATAAAAGGAAGCATTTAAATTAATACATAGTAGAAAAGTATTTAAGAGTTTGATGCTTAATTTAATGCATTGTAAAAAGGAGAATATACAAAACATTAGTTCAAAACTAATCACTTTGTCACTTTTTAAAGACAAAAGTTATAAAAACAAAATTAATGTCCTATAAAGACAAAAGTTATAATATGAAAACCATATTTATGTTATATAGCTAGCTTAAAGAAGAAAATCAATATTACTAAAATAAGAACAAATTCTTATAAGCTTGGTAGTGAAACTCTCATTGAACAAATCCTATAAAACAATATTGTAAAACATAAATTAACCTTTTCAGAAATCAAATATGAGGCAATAATTTGATATTTTGAGAAATCAAATTTAAGACAATAAATTGATATTTTGAGAAATTAACATAAATTAACATTATATATATATATATATTAACAAAAATTGATTTTTTTTTATTATAAAAAAGGTGCGATCGAGGTAGCTAAGTACAAAACAAGATGCTGGTATAGGAGACCAGCTACATAATTTCATCAGAGGCTTTCTACAAGGAGTTTTTCATTGATTCTACTTGCGAGATCTAATCTTATCTTCTTAAATTATCTTGTTGGAGAAGCGATCATATTTTTAGTTGACTTGCAAGCTTGGCTTCGTGTGACCATTGGTTGAGAAGGTGCATGTGTTTTTTTCTTCTTTCTAACTTCTATCCAACCATTTGCATTTGAGGTGCCTATGATTTCTGGATTGTCTTGAGGTGGATCTTCCTGCTTTTACTGAACCGGACTCTCAACTACATTATCTTGAACCACTAATGCTTCAGCTTTGAGAACCTCATCTTCCCAACTTTCTAAAGGGATGAATTTAGGGAGATCCTACCTAACTTTGCCTGAATCTGGAGAATCCAAAGCCTTTTTGTTTTGTGAGCTTCTGAGGTGTTTCTAGCTTCCTTTCAGGATGTTTGGTGATCTCTGAAGTGCCATTGAGATCCTCTATTTCAGAATTTTAGCCATCCAAAGAAGGGATTGGATTTGGAGAGTCCCCAATGGAGGGAGAGGAGATAGCTTGAGCCTCCTTGATCCCTTTCACAGGAGTGTCATTAGATGAAGAAACATCCTTGGATATTAGTTGATGATCAATGTGGGATCCAACCCATCAAGTTGATTTTCTTTGTTTTTGGGATTTCGTAGGGCCCCTGGGACATTGGGTTGCCAAATTCCCCGTGGAAAAACACACTCGACATCGTAAATCTATTTTTTCATAATCCAACTTTTGCGTACACGAGTAATTATCTCCCGTGAGATTGATTTCGGTCGGAAACCCTTTACTGAAATCTATTTCTACATAGATCCTAGCATACATGCAAATGATGTATTTTAATGTTTCAGGGCATTTGTAATGGAACCTACCTAAAGCATTCCTGATGGAGTGGAGAGAAGAGAGGCCCCAAAGATGTAGGGGAAAGTTTGGGAGCTGAACCCAAAAAGGGGCTGAAGACAATGAGTCTTTTGAAGGGTCAAAAAAAGGAGTCCAGGGTTTCAGGCATAAACCAGAGCAAACTGTTGGCAGACACACATGATTTTTGATATTTAACATGATCGAAAGAGATTACACTTTTCTGTAGCTGCCATCACCTCCAATTTGTAAACATTTTTTCCGAGTTTCGAAATGATTGTTGGATTAAAGCTTACCTTATTGAATCTTTATTGTTTGCATTTTTTTTTTTTTTTTTAATTTTTAATTCATGACTGTAAGCATGAATTTAAACAGAAAACTTGGCTTGGTTTAATAATCGTTTATCTTAGAAATATCATTTTAAAATCCACCCATATGTGATTAAAATTCAAATCTTATGAAATGGTTGATTAATCCATTATCGAATTTTTCTTGTTTTATTATGGTTGTTATGAATTCAATGGTTTGATAGTTCATTGTTGAAATGTTTTGATGCATGAATAACCTTGGTTAACTGTTGATAGTCTTCTCATGAGTTTAATGGTCATATAAGAATTCATGCCAATGAGTATATGCATGTTGTACTTGCGTTTTCTCCTTACCTTGCTGGCCCAAAACATTAATGAAGCTATTCATTATGTGCATAGGGTTTTGTACTCTGTAGGTTTTTTCACTCATCGTGAGAGATGGTATGGAATTCTATGAACCCTTTGGTTTTTGTTCTCCCTAATTATCCTATCCGAGTTATGATATCCCCTAGGCTTTGTTATTTTCATGCTTCCACTCTCCGCTCAGACCTGTTTCTGTTGCTCGAATGTTGGGAACCTAAAACTATTTCGAGTGATTTATGTTGCATCCTTATCACAGTGGTCATGGCACCCGTCGTTCGTATAGAGCTGAACATATGCCAAGCCTTACTATCCCATGACAATTCTATTGTTGATCTAAAGGATCATGGGTGGGATGTATTCCTCAGGAAGTTCGAGGGCTATAGTCTCCATGTTGAAAAATCTTTTGCACAAACCTTTGACGGTTTCAGAGCCAAGATTGGAGACATACAGTTGGAATTGACAGAGGATTTCACGAGAAAAGCAACAAGGCTCTCATCAAAGGGAGAGAGGTGGTTTAAAAACGCCAGAATAGAAGAGGTCCCGTGGATTTTATTTATGAACTCATGTAAGACCACTTGTTGTATAAAAGGTATTCCTATCGCTCTGTTAAAACCTATATGGCATAGTCTACTTTCAATTCTGAAGCAATTTTTTATGTGAGAAGGTCGATACAGGATGGTTTTTCTATACCATATCTGTTTTCTTATGAATTTCATTGGGTTCGAATTAGATATGCCCTTTTACCTATTGAGGAGTCTATACAAGATGTCCATGCGTTACAAGTGACAAGGTATCAATTCGAGCCTGTTTCACCATGGACTTGTTAAAATCTTGTTGGTGTATCATCTGTCGAACATAGGTGACAATTGAGAGACCTTTCTGATGAGAAATGGATTCACCCAAGATGACCCTACATCCAACCCTATTTTAATTGCAAACCCTAACTTGGACAGGCCATTGGTTGAAATCCATTTCGTTAATTCAATTGATGGACCATAATTTATTGATGAAACCCCTATAGATATATGATTATCATCTAGGTTTTCACCTGCAATATCTCTGGAACAAGTGACTGCCGAATTAAAGGGAAAAGATCCTCATGTGCATGTGAATGATGTTAGTTTAAACATTAATGTTAAATATGATGTCAAGAAACTCTATAAAGGAAGGAAACAACACTGCACAGATTTGAGTTTCAAGAATAAGAATGTTGGTCATCTAATCTCTAGAAAACTAAGAAATCGAAAGGGTAATCATCTGAGATCAATCGAACCGATGGAGATCGATGATCAATGTTAAGATCATGAGATAGAGAGTTTCGTGGTGCATGAAGACCCATAATCACTGTTCTAGGAGGGAGGTTATCACCCATGTTGAACCATATGATTTCATGACGAATTTACCCCCATGTCTTAAGGGTAAAGAAGGATTTTTGGGTATCGATCACGATCTGTAACAAACCACAGGTAATATTGAAGCACCCTTGGTTGAATATGTCCCACATCAATCTTCCATATCCCCAGTACACTGTGATAGCTACCTCGATTGGGTACAACGTTACTATATAGATGTTCCTCTCTTATAGGCCCGAATTAGAACCTTGAATGCTGAATGATCTATTGAAACAAGAGAACCTTGATCTCAAGGAACATACAGAGAGGGAGAATAAACAAATCAAGAGGACTGGAAATATAATCATTAAGAATACGACCAGTTTCTAAGAAATTATAAACTCTAAACTGTCTGATCCCTCTTTGACTAATTTTTAATGGTAAAACGATTTTATTTTCATTTCATTCATTTCTGTTATCTAAGTCAAAATAAGTAGATTTGAATTTTGATTTCATTTTCTAAAAATAAGACTAGCTACATAATCTATGATTCTGTAGTCAGTCTCTTTTGAATAATAATTARTAATTAGTAATTGTTTTTCTAATATATCAAATTGGTTTTGCTATTCTAAAGAAATGGAAGATTGTACTGCTGATTGCTTGGAGCAAATACTTTCAATTATACGCTCAAATGTTCAATAGTTTCTCTTTTTTTTTTTATGTTTTATAAAACTTTGGTTTAATTTTGAACAAACCAACTCTTGTATGAGTGGTTTCCAGTTCACTATTTTTGTAATATTACTTGATTTTGGGAGATTCAATTCTATCATGTGTGATATGAACATTTGGATCCTGAATTAGTTTAAATACTGTTCACTCTTTTTAGTGAAGACATCTTTTCCTTGGATGCATTATGGACATGTAACTTTCAAGACTATATGGACAAGCTTTTCACTCTTTGGCTTTAGACCAGCGTGGAGCTTTCCCATTACGTTTTGCCTTTTATATATGGAATGTTAATATTTTATACAACTTTAGTCTTATCAATATATGATATTTCATTTTATTCAACACTTTAAATTTTGTCTGTAATTTGTTGTTCATATATTACATATGTGATCATTATTTCATTTAAATATCAATGATTTATGCTTGAAGTTAAATGATGTATTACGTGAATTATTTATATTAATTTTTTTATACTAAAGTGTTCATCATTACAAGATCATTAGATCTATGCATTTATTACTTTGCTCTTATATCTTTGCTCCAAGAAATACCTATGAGTTTATTCTAGGGATGATAGCACAAGATTGTTACAGGTTTTCCTCACAGACAAGATAGATGGGAGTTTGAATTGTGCAGAGACATAAACTCATTAGTTGATTAATCTCAAGTTAGTTTACTCGTAGTCTATTTCTGTTATTAGTTTATTCACTAATGAAATAGGAACAATTTATATTGGCTTTGATTTCTATTCTGTTCTCGTTTCAAATTATGTTGTATTAGTAGTTTAGATTTTATTTTAGATTTTTTAAAATTATTAAACATAAAATATAAAATGTATGTGCTTTCTTTATCTACTTCATAAACAATTGCAAAAAACCTTGATTTCGCAAGACATCCACCAAAACTTGCAAATTGTAAATACCCTGTTCATAATCACATGTTCATATTTACGTTTATGCTTTAACACTTGTAGATAATCTAGTTCATGTACATAGTGTCGTAATTTATTTTAGATTAGTTTTCTTTCTTTTGTTATTTTTAGGATTTTAGTTGGCCAAAAGAGCCATTAAACCCGTCGGGTTAGATCATACCAAACGGCTTGGGTTAATTAGACAATCTTGGTTCGGATCTAACCTTCCAGTTGAGTGTGTGTCATTTATTCCCATCAACAAATGGTGCTATAAGGAGGGCCTTAATTTAATTAATGGCACGTGGAGGTCGCAAGATCCCCCCCCCCACACTCTCTCTCCCCTATCGTAACACATAGTCTCTCAAACAAAAATGTTACACTTGAAACAACAACTACCTCAATCAATAACCTTGATATTCCTGTTGAACCGGTCACACCAGTTCCTCAAGGGATCCACGTCCAAGAAATTGTTCGTCAATCACTTATCAGAACTCATAGTGCCTTAGCTCATATCAAACAACCTGGTAGGCCACTTAATCAACCTCTTGATTTCATAGATATCCAACAACAGCTCCGAGGCACTGGTCTGCCTATGAACCCTTTAGGTGATAATACTACCAATATTATCAAAACACCTATCCTTCGATCAAGAGGAGCTAGTATCCCACCTTCCCCACTTGGTTCATATCCATCCTCTTCAGGAGAAGAATATTCAGGCGAAGGCACTTCTTCATCAGAACCATCTTAGCCTTCGACACCACCAACTCCCATGGAAAACCAAAACAATCCTGCCAGACCTTGGCTTGATCAAGACACCGTGGTTGTACCCGAACCTCAACACCCATTACCAAAACACTCATAGAAAGGGTTTCCTAAATTTGATCCAAATTTGAAACAATCTACTGAGGATCACATCAAAAAAATTGTGTTATCCATTAGACTTCAAAGTGTTGAGCATGAGGATGTGGTATGCAGATTATTTCCTTATAATTTTGAGGGGAATGCCTCCACATGGTATTTTTCCCAGCAGCCCCAAACTAGCGTCTCTTGGGACAATTTTGAAACTTTTTTCTTGGAAAAATTTGGAGATGATAAATCTCCCAAAGTCTTGGTTATGGAACTCTCCAATCTAAAAATGAATCCTAAGTAAAAATTGAAATACTTTAACCAAATATTTCTCACTTTAAAGAATAAAATCACTGCAGATTCGATGCCTACAAAAGTTGTTGCATATTATACTAAAGCCTTGCACAATAATATAGCCATATGGGTCAAAAGGTCTAAAAAGAACACATTGTTAGAAGCCTTTGAGGAGGCAAGCCAAATTGAGAAAGATATATTAATATTAAAAGACAATCTTAGTAGTGAAGTTGAAACAACCTCATCTTCTAAAAAGAAAGTAGAAATTCTCGCTAGGCCACCCCAACTTAAGAATCAACAAGAAAATTTAGACTTAGAAATATTGTAGAAATCTTTCCAAAAATTGTCCAATCAGGTCATTGACTTGAAGAGATCAGCCGAGGAGGCATAAAAAAACAAAGGAAGTTTTAAACCTCCTTTCAGAAAACCTTTTCCTCCCAACCGGCCAAACCCGACCACAAAGGGTCTAAATTTCGAAAGTTTACAATATGCTTTGCAAACCATCTTAGAAGAACATGATAATTTTGTTTTTGTCCCACCTGATAACTCTGAAGATGTAGTAGAGGAAGAGGTACCGGAAGAGGAAGATTCATCTCCTCCTGTTTTTGGTCACCTGTCGGATAATATCTTCCAAGCAAACTTCAAAATTGTCCACCCCTTCAATATAAGAAGAAAAACCCAAAACAAACCCTCTTCTGAAATGAGTAAAAATGTGTTTCCAAAACAATCAAAGCAAGATGAAATTAAACGAATCTTAGCATCCCCTATTTTATAATACGATTTAATTGAAGATCTGAAAAAATTGAAGGCTAATATTTATGTTTTTGAGCTGCTGAAATTTCCCCTTATTTTGTAGAAAATGCTTCATAGTATCGCTGAAAACAACAAAAAGAACGATCCTAACAACAAAAAATCAACAGGAATTGATTTAAATATAGATAAAATAGTCCCAACTAAAACAACATCTGAACCTCCAGAGAAAAGGGAATTAGCAGAAAAAACTGTAGGAAATGTAGATAAAATTGTTTTAGGGACAACAACTAAAAATCAACAGAATTATGTTGTTAACGCTCGAAAAAATGTCCCGCCTTTTTTGTTAACCTTTGAAAATTTTAATCAGAATGTACATAATTGCATGGTCAATTCCGGTGCATCATAAAATGTGATGCCTCTATCTGTTTGCTAAAAAATTAATGCGGAAGTTAAACCTTCTGATCTTAAAATCATTTTGTTAGATCGAACTAATGTTAAAGTTATTGGTGAGCTTAAGAATGTGCTGATTAGATTATCATCCAATCCCAAGGTTCATAATATAATTGATATTATCGTTGGGGATATCCATGAACTTTATGGTTTATTTTTAAGCAGGTATTGGTCAGGGCAGTTGCACGATTACTTTGCCATAGATTGGTCTCACTTGTGGCTGCCTGAAAATGGATAGACCAACAAAATCAGGATAAACAAAGAATCCTATCTCAAGCATACCGTAACTGATATGATTGACACAAATGAACCTTTCATTACATCTACTAATTCATTTGAAATGTGGGGAATGAATACCTTCTATGATAATTTCATGACCGAAGTCTCCCCCATCATTGATCCTGTGCAACAATCTGAAGTTGTAACCTATACTCAGACATCAGGTCTACCAAATATGCCAATTATTGTCGACGACGCACATATATGGTCCTTATACTTTGATGGATCCAAATACAAAGAAGGAGAAGGCTCTGGTTGTGTACTCATCGATCCTACAAGTAATAAGACTTTTGTTGCTTGTCGGTTAGAGTTTGAATGTACCAATAACACAGTCGAATACAAAGCACTTCTACAAGGACTCAGGAAAGATTTGGATATGGATGTGAAAAATTTGATATTATTTGGTGATTTCGAAATCATGGTTAGGAAGGTAAGAAATTCCATACATTTCTTATCACCACATCTAAAAAGATACCAGACAGAGGTATGGAGTTTAGTGCATAAATTTTCAGCATTCAACATAAATTCCATTCCTAGGTTGAGTAATTCAGAAGCTGATTTATTCGCCAATGTTGCTTCGAAACTATTGCCCGCTGAAGGTCTTTCCCCTAATGCGTTTTTGATTGAATTGTTGTTCAAACCATTGATCCTGAATAACATTACAAATTGGAGAGTATTCAATGATGACCAAAAAATTATCAACTTCCTGCATATGGAAGATAATTTCCGAGGTGAAGTCATTGATGAAGGAACTCACGATGAAAACCTCCGAAAATTCACAGTAATATCAAATCCTAGATCTCCTAAATCGACATCTGATTTAGTAAACTCTATCCCTAGATCTGTTGTAAGACTAGAGAAATTTTATGACTTGCATCATAAATTTAGAGGGACAATTAATTGTAAAACAAACAGTTCTTCTTTGATTTATGAGATGGTTAATTTAGGAACAAAGGATAATCCTAAAAATATTAATCTGGGAACAGGATGTTCTGAGCAAGAACGATATGCTTTTATAAAATTGTTAAAAGATTTAAATACGTTTTTTCCTGGACGTATGATGACTTGAAAACATTCGACCCCAACATCATACAACATGTTATTCCCATGAAACCCCAGACATAGCCTTTTCAACAAAATTTGAGGAAGATGCACCCTAAATTGGAACCCACTATTAAAAAAGAACTGAATAAATTACTAACTGCAAAGATAATTTTCCCGGTGAGGCACACACAATGGGTGTCTAATATAGTCCCTGTAAGAAAGAAAAGTGGTGAAATTTGACTCTGTGTTGATTTTTAGAACCTAAACTGAGCATCTGATAAAGATAACTACCCTGTTCTTCCAATGGAAAAAATTCTCTAGCAAGTGTTTGGTTATGAAAGGCTATCTTTGCTAGATGGCTTTTCGGGATACAGCTAGGTCCTCATGTCTCCCTCAGATCAGATTAAAACCACCTGTTGCACCTCTTTTGTCCCCTAAATGGGAAAAATAGAGATGCTTACAAGCCCAGTTGGGTAGCTAGGCAAGACAATAGTAAAGGAAAGGGTTAGAAAGATAAAGCATAAAATATAAACAAAGAATTAAACTAAGAATGATAAAAACAATTAAACTATAGTGCATAAGAACATAAGAACAAGGAACAAACAAGACTCATGCCACCAATGGAAATGATTGTATTAGTGGAAAGAAAACATCGAAGAGAAAGGGATACTTTGGGTCCCGTCTTCCTCCAATGGAGGGCTCTTGGACCCCCAAATATTGAGATCTTCTTACAAATGAGGAACTAGGATGAAATGGTGAAGAGAATCCAAAGCACATTCATTCTAGAGGTGATATGAATGGCTAAGTGCAATGGTTCTAGCATACTCTTGATGAGGAAAGAGGATCCTCCAAGAGAATATTATCAGCATAACAATACAAATGAATTCCTTGAAAATGTAGTGCACCTATGGCTTCCTTTTATAGCATAACTTTGAGGCATTATTCAACCAACTTTTAGTGTGAACAAGGGGCCATTTAGGGCACGCTTAGGTATTTGACCAACCATCCAATCGGATTCAGCCAAGATTTGGGTGTCAAATCGACTTGGAAGCTAAATGAGAAGTGGGTGGGAGGCCGACCAATATCATAAATGCATCGTTTTGAGGTATGTGTGGTTTTTTGCGTCCACAGTCGCGCATCATGTGCAGTGCACTTTTTCCTACGTTTTTGAATGGCGCATGTGCATGCGCTGCCTGTGTAGTCTTAGCACATGCTGATTTTATTGTTGATTGTATAGTTTTGGGCCCTTTGGAAATGCATTTTTGGTCCATGGGTGAACTAATAGCTGTTTGGAGATGCTGGATTCCTGTAACCATTTGCGGACGAAATTTTGATGATAACATATGCCCCCTGATGTGTGAGGTTAGGAGAATACGTATAGCCGAAATGCATTAATGTTTATTCTACTGATAGTACCTGTGTAAAAAAGAGTGTTGTGAGGATTATCAATAAGGATCCATTGGAAGGAGAGGGGGACCTATAGGACCCAAGATTTTCCTAGGGTGTGGAAAAAAATAAAACTATGTACAAACGAGGTGGGCATGCCCCATGCTCATGTCATGTAACTCAAAATACAGTGACTAAAGCTATTGTGGATGTAGATCACTGCAGCGCCCTCCGAGGCGGTTTGATAATAATAGAGGAAAATTCTGATGGTGAACAAGATCTGAAAAAAGAAGTAAGGACACCTGTGGGAAGTGTCGATAAATGTGCAGACATTGATAGTCTATCAAATTTCAGAGGTCTTTGGATAAGACAAAAAAACTGCAATAGTTGAAAAGTAAGACCCACTGTAACATGAGATAGTGTTGAAGTCAAATGTTAATGCGTTCAATGACAACAAAGAACAATGGTGGTTTTCCCTGTGCCGTCCGAGACTCCTCATTGTAAAGGTAATGAGAGTCAAGATATAGTCGCCCTTTTGGAAACTGTGCTGATGTCAATAGAAAGGGAGACACAACTTCGTGAAGTGGAGGGCTTCACAGAATCCACTTGGATAAAATCAGGAAGTGATGAGTAACATGGACAAAGTCTAGGAGTAGTGAGAATCAATACTGCTGTTGGTTGGGGAGAGATGTAAAGTGGCAACAACCGTGAAACTGAATCTAGTGTCAGGGGGACAACTAGATGATGGTAAATTGTTCCAGAGGCATGATGAAATGGATAAACATAGAGATCAAAAAGGTGTATGGGATGTCGGATACTCAGAGTTTATGGATAAAGTCATTGATGTCGGGAAGTGAAAAATGCCCCAACCAAGGGCGAAAAAGGTTGCTTTACCGGGGAAAGGAAGGTCGCTAAAGGCGACAACAAAAAGCTATGAAAATGAGGAAACAGGGTTTGTACAATTACCAAAATAATAAAGAAATAAGTTGGGATAACTGTGCAGATACAGAAATGGGTGCCCCAGTGTAATATGGCTTGGCCTGATGAGGGCACATGCTGCTCAAAAAACAAGTGGAGGGTGGGGGCCCCATAGGTGGGTTTCTGTATTAGGGAAATGTATTGAGGACAATCTGCAGATGGGAAAACTGATGGTGGGTGAAATGGATGGTTAATGAGACTGCGAAGGCGCAGTCAAAACTAGAACCATGATGAAGTAATCCGGGAGTCCATTGGGTAGGCTAGCAAAATGAAGAGAAGGGGTATGTGGCTAGTTCTCGACGATGCGTAAGACTATCGAGACTCCCATCCCTAAAGGGTGAAAACAACATGAGTGTCAAAGTGTTAAGGGGACTATAAATGGGACAACTCATGGGGGGGAGAGTGCTACCGGTTGTCAGTACCGAAATGCAGTGGAGGTGACAGTACTGCAGAGCGAGATATAGGGATCCTAGAGGAAAAGATAGGAGGGTGTGACTGGGAGATGCATTTTGATATTCAGAGGGAATGACTACATTCCAGTGTCGATAATATACCTGGAAGGATACCGCTGATGTGTAATGATCAAGTACATGCACACATGAAAACTGAATACCCGATGTGAACAATATCTGAAGAGAAAGATCATATAACAATTATTCAATAATATGTGAATGTAAGCATGCATAACTGAGCGTTAGATGAGAAGAATGCCTCCGGGGGATGAGGATGAAAAGCGACCCGAGGAAGGGAATGGTGTAGGTGACGGGGTCCTGATCCCGTGGATGAAGATAGATCGAAGAAAGGACACCCAGAGCTCCTGGAAATGAGTCTGGAAGTTTGGAAAAATGGACTATATATAGCTGTAGGGTCCATCATGCCACCTCATTTGTACCTGCTATCTTATTGAGTGGACGAGCGATTGTAGAAGAGATTGGGAGATTCTGGGAGATTGAGGCAGTCAAGTCAGGATCAACGAGCTTCAGGTTGGTTGTCGTATCCTCCTGCATAGAAGTAGGGTTTCTGTTTTTGGGTAGGGCCTGTATGGAGGGTCGTACAGGGGGTTTTAATGGTTCTCTCAACATAAACCAAATATCGAGATATTGTGGGTTGAAAATGGCAGTTAGGTGTAGAATTTCCATGGGGAAATGAATTAGAGAATTGGGGGTAACTCCTCATATAAATCATCTAGGAACCATGGGGGATTAGGGAGTGCCTAAGGTTCTGGTGAAAATATATGAATTATATCAAGTGATGGGGTAAGGGTACTCACTGGTTCTGCTGGAGGAGGGGGTGTATGATTTTGAATAAGATCCAATTGGCGATGCCTGTATTCAATGATCATAGGAAATTGATATGTGAAATGATCAAGTGATTCACATAGAGAGAAAGGATATCGCATACGTTCGTTGATTGAGGTCATGACATAATGGATGTCGGTGACATGTGTTGGGGTGGGTTCTTGATGAAAATTATGGCATATGACTGTTAGCGTCTGCCGGAACTGAGGTAACGCTGGAAAATGGTGTGTGCAATGGCCATACTCTGAAAAGATGGTGCATGTGAATTTGGTTTGTATTCCTTTGCTACTTATGTTCTGGGAGATAGCGACAGTATTGGAGGAAGTGACGAGCGGTGGTGGTGCTTGAGGGAGTTGAATGAGATAACACAACTCGGGGAGAGATGGGCACTTGTTGGTGGGGTGTCCATCTTTCTCACATAGTGTGCAAGGAGGTTGGAAACGTGGGGGAAGTGGAGCAGTGGGTTCCTTCTTTTTTCATCTACCCCCAGCTGTAGCAGGGGTGCTAACGAGTGGGGGTGTGGGTAGGATGGTGGGGTTAAGTATGGGAATCTGCATTGGGATTCCTTCTGTTTGGGGAGGGAGGGTTGGTTGAGGGACCATCTTAGGTGGATGTAGATACCATACTGGGATTGCAAACACCATGTTAGTAAGGGTGAGAATTGCGGCTACTTGGAAAGCTTGTACATCCGGTGGGGGGTAAAAGAAAGGGATTTGTGTAATGGATTGGGGGATTGTTTCCCAAACCAGGATATGGCCTTGGGGGAGGGGAATATCAGGAATGGGTAGAGCTGAACAAGGTAGAGGAGAGTCCTAAGGAAGGAGTTGTATGACTAGTGGGACGTCAAGGATGAAAGGGGCCTTGGTGGGAGGGAGAGCATCTTCAGTTGTCGCTCCTTTGGTGGAGATGACACATACTTGTGTTGAGGGATGGATGAGAAGTGCTACTCCGTGGTATGTCCCTAGCAAGGACGGGTCCTTAAAAATTCTGGGGCCCATATTGATGAGTGGATAGGCGTCTAGATTAGTGTGGACAAACAGGAGGATATTATCGATGTTGGATGAAAGGTTAGGATCACAATGTGATACCTGATCAATGGTAATGATATTTTTGTTATGGGGAAACATCATGGTTCGGAACATGGAAGAGGCGAATGCCTTCATGGCATACATGTAGCTATGACCAAACAAAATATTATAGTCGAGTGGGGCATCGATAGCCTAAATTTCTATAAGGATGGATTTTCCCCCAAGTTTGACGAGGACATTTTGGAAGAGCCCCTCGGGAGATGAGGGTCATCCGTTGTAAGCCCTCAGAGTGATAGAAGATGGTATTAGCTTTGGAGAACCAAGTTTCTACCAAACAGTTTTGGACATGATGCATGTGGATGCACCTTCATCAATGATGCAGTGGTGAATGGTGATGTTCCAGATTTTAACCGGTATTTGAAAAGTGACAAGAGCGGGGAGAAGGGGTTCTCCACCATCGAGATCAAATGTGATGAGTTGAGTATCGATAGGGTCGACTTCCCCTAGAGATAAAATTAATGACTTCTGTTGAGGAGGAAAGGTGTGAAGAACTTCTAAGACTAACATGGTAGTGGGGGATTGGGCCAAGTCATTGACTAGACTATAATTGTGGGCTTCCCTAGCTTGAAGGTTATGGACATTCCTTCGCAATGGGATGTGAGGGATGCGAATAGGTGTCTCAGTATTAGGGCACAAAATCATCAAAGGTGGGCTAGTCGTGACTGGGGTGGCCTCCAAGGTAGTGGGAGTCAGGTCAGAGGGTGTGCTGTATTGATGACTGCGCATTTGTAGAAGGACCTCTTCCTCACTAGTGAGGAGGATAGTTCGATCTGTTGAAGTGCCTGGGTTGTGATATGGTCCCGCCTGTGGTGGGGCAGGGTGCATCTCTTGTTGGGTGTTCATCACCCCTTGATGTGGTATGGTGTTTTGCAACACAGACGAGGGTGGGTGTTGCACATATTGTTGTGGGGCCTGCTGGGGGGCAGGCTAGGCTGGAAGATGTGGTCCATTACCAGATTCTTTCATCCATTTGAAGTTTGTGATTTGGGGGCAATGGTGTTTATAATGGCCATACTCACCGCAAAGGGCACAAGGGAAGTTTGTCCGAATATTGTTGTTGTTATTTCCTTGGCGTTTGTTGTTATTTCCCCCTTGAGGGTTTTGGTTTCCCCTTGCAGGTTGGTTCTGGTTTCCTCCTGGTATGAGATTATTATTGTTTTGGTTTTTCCCTTTCTTTCTGGCATTGTTCGACTGATGGGATGGATTATCCGTATTCATTTGTTCAAAATTTTGGTATTGCTGAACGAGAGATGGTTGAACAAAGTTAACCCCAACATGTGGTTGTCCTTGTGGTGAAGGAATAGGCTGGGGGGGATCAGGAAATGGAAAGTATGGATTATGCTATGGTAACGATCCACAGGATGCATAAGAAGGTGTGGTGGTTTCACTAGTGTGTAGAGTGTAAGCAGAGGTGGAGGGGTACCAGAATTAGGTTGAGCTATGGGGTGTATTATGGGTGATGGAAGTGGTCCGCTGGTGAGTGGAGGAAAGGTCAAGGGGTATAGTTGTGGATAAGGGGGGGGATTATAATAAGGGGGTCCACCATATGCAGGTGGATATTGAGGGGTTCCACACATTGGTGGTTGCTGGGGATATGAATTGTAGTGTGTAGTGGTACCAATCAATCCATCCACTGAGTGAGACATCCCAGGTTTGTCCTGACCGAATGTCACGGGTCTCGAGGCTTCAGGTAGTACTATATACAAGTACACTGACTATGAGTAAACAAGTTCAAACTGTTGGGCCTTGCTAATGGATTCTTCTTAAGACTGGGGGAAGGTGGCGGCCACATATTTGGCAAAGAGGGAAACAAGTGATTTGAGGAACCAATTGAGACATTGTTGTGGAGTAGCTTCAGCTTTGCAGAGACTATGCCGTTGATGCCATTAGTGAATGTGGTCAGTGATGTGCATGGAGGAGGTTTTTTTAAATTCTGAGAGTAGTTCAAGGCCATTGTCATGACGATTGGTAGTTGAAAGAAGGTCAAGAATGATTTGGCCAAGGATTCAAAGGTCACGTGGGACCCGGATTTTTCTTCTACAAACCACTTAGCTGATGGGCCAGTGAGTGTATGTTGAAATAACCTTAATCAAACAAAATCGTCTGTGATGCTGTTTGAAGAGCACCATAAGTGAAAGGTCATGATATGGCTAGCGAGATCATCTTCTGATTTTTCTTCAAACTTAGGGATGTCTGAAGGTAGTTTGGTAGGCATTGTTGGCCATGTGGGGTTGTGCAATATATGATCATTGGTGAGTTTAGTCAGATTCGATATGTTGAGGGAAGCCAAGTATGGCATCTGAGGTGGTGGTGGAGGAAAATTTCCAACCATAGTGTGAGTGTTTTGTGTACCTGACCCTTGAGGGGGACTAGGTGGGTTTGTACTTCCCCCTTGACAAGAAGTTGGCCCCCTGCTTCTGTGGAAAGGAGAGTGTGGGGGTGTTTGACCTTGGGAAGTGGAACCAAGAAAAGCTGATCCCAAGACAATAGCACTCATAAGGGTGTGGGGAAGTATGGCCGATGAGTTGGCAAGACTAGGAACTCCCCCTACAATGGGAGGGAGATTTAGCAAGCGTCTGGAACGATGGGGGTTATGTGGGTCCCCTATGATGTCCTACTAGCATGGTGGATGTGTGCAAATGGTGACGAGAGCAATTAATGAACAAGATATTTTTTATAACTTGGACCTTCACAATATATCTCACAATCGTATGTAATCACAAGAACATCATACATAAATCAATTGATAAAGAAGCATACATGTGGGTAGGTGGATTTTGTCCACGTGGGAGAACAAAGAAAACAAATGCTTATGTCCTAAAAGATGTAATGTCCTTCCTCTAAAATAAAACTGGTCCTTCCAATAGCACTCAACGGTGGGGTCTGAAGCCACCCGAAGAGGTACTAGTGAAGGATGAAGTAATCAGTTATAATGAGGGGTAGAGGGTGCATATCCCAAAAGAACTGGTGATATTTCCCAATAGCCACACAAAATCTGATTAAGGTGCAACTGAAGCCCACAGTTGCCACCTGGGTAGATTCCCTAAAACTTAGTCACTAGGTACCTCGATCAAAGTGCGACATTTAGATTTTCGGCCTAAGAAATGGGTTACAGGCTGGATCCCGTCTAAGAGGTGGGTGCCTCAAGGGGGGATGCATAGAGCAACTAGACCTCAGCCTTCGACCCTTCACGGGTATCTCCCTACCTTATGGTGTAGGAACACTTGACTTGGAGGATTTGAAGTTCCCTATTTGACAACCTCTATTGTTTAAATATGTGAGAACCATATAACGAGGAGTTATTTGGATGCCTATCCCTGAAATCCTACCTAGACTAAAATTTTTCTTTTGGCACCTCCTATGGAGGGAAGATTAATGAGTTTTTTAGAAATGTTTTAGGTGTGGTTTTTTGAGAGATTGAGGGTGTGAGCCAATCTCATTGAAATTAAGTGGGAGTGGAGAGTTTCATCAAGAAAAGGGTGGGGTGTTTCAGAATCCCTTTGGAGGAAACTTACTTTAACCTCCACGTTTCGAGATGAAACTGAGTGAGTAGTGACTTTGTGTGTGAATCAAGTGAAAGTGTGACAATATTTTTAATAATTTAGGTGTCACTTTTCTGCATGTGGACTTCGCTTGGTCCTTACAAGTCTTTATTACCTAATTAACTAAATGTCATTTGTACAACCTTGCAGAATTTTAAAGTCCCTAGGAAACTAGCATGTGGACATGTGGATCCTTAGTATTCCTTTAACTCCCTACTGTGATTTAATATAAGAAAGCTTTGAAACTATCCTAGATTGTGGACATGTGGGCATGTATGGGCCCGTTACAAAACCTTAAAACTTCCCTAGTGATTTAATTTAAGAAAGTAAATTTCAACACTATCCTATCTTTATAGCATCTGGGCATGTATGGGCCCATTATAATCTTTAAGATGTGTTTGAGAAAATAAACTAAGAGGAGTCCTGAGGGGGCTATTGTCCTCTCCTAAATATTTTGTCTTTTTTAAGGGAGATGAAATTTTCCTTCAACCTCTTTCTGATTCTCAAGATTGCTTTGGGGCGTGAGAGAAGAGCATACTCAACGATTGATATTTAATTTCTGGTCCCAATGCAAGTTTTATATGTGATGTATAATGATTCCAACTTAAATTTAGTCAAAGAAAGCCATCCATGTGGAAAAATGACACAAAAGAGGAAAAGTTATGATTTTAACCCCTAAGTGCCTATGTGTTTGACTAATCCCTTTATATGGAGAGGGCATGTAAGTGTGGTGAAAATTGCAACATGCATGAAATCAATTTTAAGAAGGCTATGGGCCCTCCATAGATCACAAAAAACCTTACAATGTGTAATTTTCTGAGCAGATGCGCGGGTCTCAAAGTAGACAAATGCGCTGTGAGCGCCAATGCACGAACTGAAAATGCATTATGGGCGTCGGTGCGCAGAGGGCATTGAGAAATACTATGGGTTTGACGCACATGCACACGATGCATGACTATGGGCCACTAAACCTGTGCACGTCTATCACACAGTCGTGAAGAAAATTTCGAATGAAATTCTCTCAACTCAGCTTTGAATTTGGCTTTCTGCAGGTCAGCTTGGGACGATTATGGTTCTTGCAAGTTAAATAAATAAAAGGAAGAGCTAAAATTACCCAAATGAGGGAGGAAATTGATACCTTTCCCCAGTGGAGTCGCTAATCTATTGCACCTCTTTTGTCCCCTAAATGGGAAAAATAGATATGCTTATAAGCCTAGTTGGGTAGCTAGGAAAGACATCAGTAAAGGAAAGGGTTAAAAAGATAAAGCATAAAATATAAACAAAGAATTAAACTAAGAATGTTAAAAACAATTAAACTATAGTGCATAAGAACATAAGAACAAGGAACAAACAAGACTCATGCCACCAATGGAAATGATTGTATTAGTGGAAAGAAAACACCGAAGAGAAAGGGAGACTTTGGGTCCCCTCTTCCTCCAAGGGAGGGCTCTTGGACCCCCAAATATTGAGCTCTTCTTACAAATGAGGAACTAGGATGAAATGGTGAAGAGAATCCAAAGCACATTCATTCTAGAGGTGATATGAATGGCTAAGTTCAATGGTGCTAGCATACTCTTGGTGAGGAAAGAGGATCCTCCAAGAGAATATCAATAGCATAACAATACAAATGAATTCCTTGAAAATGTAGTGCACCCATGGCTTCCTTTTATAGCATAACTTTGAGGCATTATTCAACCAACTTTTAATGTGAACAAGGGGCCATTTAGGGCACCCTTAGGTCTTTGACCAGCCACCCAGCCGGATTCAACCGAGATTTGGGTGTCAAATCAACTTGGAAGCTGAACCAGAAGTGGGTGGGAGGTCGACCAATATCATAAATGCACCGTTTTGAGGGATGCGTGGTTTTTTGCGTCCATAGTCACGCATCGTGCACATGTGCACTTTTTCCTGCGTTTCTGAATGGCGCATGTGCGCGCGCTCCCTATGTAGTCTTAGCGCATGTTGATTTTATTGCTGATTGTATAGTTTTGGGCCTTTTGGAAATGCATTTTTGGTCCATGGGTGAACTAATAGTTGTTTGGAGATGTTGGATTCCTGTAACCATTTGCAGACGAAATTTCGGTGATAACACCACCTTTCTCACCCCATGGGGCACTTATGCCTACATGAAAATTCCTTTTGGACTGATAAACATCGGTGCCACTTTTCAAAGAGAAATGGACATTGATTTACGTGGCCTCATTAACTAGTTGGTCATGGTCTACCTTGATGATGTCACTATCTTCTCTAAAAACAAGAAAGATCACTTGTCTCACCTCAGGGCTATCCTGGAACGATGTCGCAAGTTCGACATATCTCTCAACCCTAAGAAATCGGTCTTTGCAGTGGAGCAAGGTAAAATTATTGGGTTTATAATGTCTAAGGATGGAGTGATTATTGACCTCGAAAGAACCCAATATTTTTAGAAACTCCCCCCTCCTTCTTCCAAAAAATCCATGTAGTCCTTTTTGGGCAAGATTAATTTCGTCAAAAGATTTGTCCCAAGCTTCTCAGAAATGGTCAGACCATTACAAAATTTAATTAAAAAAGATTTTTTATATCTTTGCGGACCACAAGAAATTCAGGCCTTCGATTCAATCAGAAAATAAATAATAGAAGCCCTTTCCTTGATGAGTCCCAATTTTTCTCAGGATTTCACTCTTTATACCTTTGCTTATGACCGATCTTATGCTACTGTGTTAACACAAAAAAATGTTGAAAGTAATGAGATACCCATTTCCTTCATGACCTCAACTTTCAAAGGAGCGGATCTTAACTACCCAATAATATATCAACATGCATATGCTTTTTTCAAAGCAGTGAAACACTTCTGGTCATACATTTTGAAATCTAGAACCAAGGTTATTATTCCTTACCTAGCTATAAGAAACTTGTTAGTACAAAAATAACTAGGTGAGAAAAGGGAAAATTGGATGACGTCATTACAGGAATATGACCTCAAAATAACCCGTGCATATATTGTTAGAGGTCAAGGCCTGTTTAAGTTAGTGGTTGATTCGGTTGAAGATTAAGAAAGTCAAATAAACACCTCAACTGTCAATCAGCCCGACGAAAAACAGATCAACTATGCACAATTTACTGCCAATTCTTGGTATGAGAATATTAAATTTTATTTGACACATGGATCTGCTCCCTGTAATATTGAACCTAAAAACAGAAGAGAACTTAGGCTTAAATATGCATCTTTCGAGTTAATAAATGATGTATTATTTCGAAAGAACTTTGATGGTGTTCTTATGCGTTGTTTAGAAAAATAAGAGTTAGAAAAATTGTTATCTAAACTTCATGCAGGTGAAGTCGGTGGTCATTTCGGCGGAGATACCACCGCTCACAAAGTAATAAGAGCTGGATACTATTGGCCTACCTTGTTTAGAGATGCCCATGCATTGTGTTGTAAATGCATAATCTGCCAAAAGGTTGCAGGATGGGTAAAAAAGGCATCATTCCGTTTGCATCATATTACTGTAGATTCCCCTTTTCAACAATGGGGTCTTGACATCATAGGACTGATTAATCTCTCTTCTTCACAGCAACACAAGTATATCCATACAACATAGAATTATTTTACTAGATGGTCTGAAGCTATACCTTTAAAAGTGGTGAACACAAATCAGGTACTATCCTTCCTAAACTCTCATATCATCACTCGTTTAAGCATTCCTGAATATCTGGTTTTTGATAACGCCTCTTACTTTTCATCCCTTGATATGAATGTTTTTTCTCTGGGAAAAGGGATGAAACTGAAGTATTATTCAAGCTACTACCCTCAAGGAAATGGCTTAGCATAATCAACAAACAAAAAAATATCAAGATTCTTAAAAGGACAGTTTCAGAAAATCACAAAAATTGGCACAATGCATTGTATAATGCACTATGGGCTGATAGGGTAACACCAAAAGATTCTGTTGGTAATTACCCTTTCTTCCTTGTTTATAGAGGAGAATCCATTCTTCCCCCACATGTTTTACTCCCTTCTCTTCAATTGTTGCAGAAAGTTCAAGAAGAGGAGTGCCCTCCCCTAGAAAATCAAATTAACGTCTTGTTAAAATTGGAGGAAGTAAGAACACAAGCAAAGCAGAAATTGGATCAACATCAACAAATTGTAAAAAGCTGGTTTGATTCAAGTTCTGCTTCAGATAGGGATTTTGATGTTGATGATCTGGTTCTTAAGTGGGATAAACATCACAAGGGAAAAGGGGAACACACCAAGTTCCAGAGTTTGTGGTTGGGACCATTTGTAATTTCTGAAAAATTGGGTCTCAACTCTTTTCGTCTACATAATTTGGAGGGACAACAAGACACTTTACCAGTGACTGGCCAGGCTCTCAAGAGGTATTTCGCATTATGATTTATGTTCCACTCTTTTGTAAATATATATATTTTAATTTCTTTTCTGTTTTTTATTTTGGTTCTTTTCATTTTGCTTGGTTTTGATTTGTTTTTTGAAAAATTATGTCTAAGTCACCATCTCATTTGTGGAAGGGAATCATAATTTTCATTCATTAGCAGTAGTTGATAACTTCGCAAGAACTTGAGAAGTAAATTCTAAAACTCAGATCAATAGAAGTGAGTTTCTGTTCAAATCAGTGTTTCTGGTTTCTCATTGAAATTACAAGTAGACATGATTGTCATTAATAAACTTCTAACGCTGTCTTTGTTTTGAGAAAAAAACTCAACTGTACCTTCCCATCCTCAAGATGATTTCTCAAACGGAATCTAAGTATCCAAATCATGATGAAGGTCATCAAACAAAAGAATAATTGGTGAAATATCAAATGTTTTCATTCCAAACTACAAAATCTTCAGTATCACCCCACCCTCTTGAATATTCTTAAGTTCTGCAAACCATAAATGATTTCTAGAGGGTTGAAAGCACGATGATGTGTGGGAAATGTATGTAAACCCATCGGGACACTGAATAGGTTTTCTAGTAGCGGATAAATGCATGCACAATACCAAGGCAACTTCACCGGGGTACTGAACAGGCCTGCTGGCAGCGAAGAAATGTTGGGTTTGAGAAGATCCTCAAGTCTGTTTCAATTTGATCAAAATGAAAATATTCCTTGTATTATGATTGGATGACTCTTGGACATGATATAGGTAATAGAGTGGGTCAAATGACATCCCTGCCGAGGCTATGAACGCCTACTGGCAGTAGTGGATCTGTCAACAATATCGAAGTCAATTGCATAAACAATTGCTACACTCGTAATCTAAGTTAGATACCAGATGACATTTAAAAAAATAAATAGAAATACATATGATTCTAAAATTCGTTATTTTCTGAGTGATGATTAGTATGCTTGACCCGTTGTTAACTATTTCTATAAAGTTCATTTCTTTTGATTCACCCTAACATGAATTTTCCGGTGATGCAGAGATAACTGCTTCGCCCAGTACATCGTCTTTGTTGGAAGCCACACATGATTTTTGATATTTAACATGATCGAAAGAGATTACACTTTTCTGTAGCTGCCATCACCTCCAATTTGTAAACATTTTTTTTGAGTTTCAAAACGATTGTTGGATTAAAGCTTACCTTATTGAATCTTTATCATTTGCATTTTCGTTTGTTTTATTTTTAATTCATGATTGTAAGCATGGATTTAAACATAAAACTTGGCTTGCTTTTTTAATCTTTTACCTTAGAAATATCATTTTAAAAGCCACCCATATGTGATTAAAATTCAAATCTTATGAAATGGTTGATTGATCCATTATCGAATTTTTCTTGTTTTATTATGGTTGTTATGAATTCAATGGTTCGATAGTTCATTGTCGAAATGTTTTGATGCATGAAGAAACTTGGTTAACTATTGATATTATTCTCATGATTTTAATGGTCATATCATCATTCATTCCAATGAGTATAGGCATGTTGTACTTGCGTTTTGGCCTTACCTTGCTGGCCCAAAACATTAATGAAGCTATTCATTATGTGCATAGGGTTTTGTACTCTGTAGGTTTTTGCACTCATCGTGAGAGATGGTATGGAATTCTATGAACCCTTTCGTTTTTTGTTCTCCCTAATTCTCCTATCCGAGTTATGATAGTGCCCAAGCTCTACTATTTTCATGCTTCCACTCTTTCCTCAGACCTGTTTCTGTTGCTCGCACGTTGGGAACCTAAAACTATTCTGAGTGATTTATGTTGCATCCTTATCACAGTGGTCATGGCACCCATTGTTCGTATAGATCCGAACAAATGCCAAGCCTTACTATTCCATGAAGATGCTATTGATGATCTAAAGGATCATGGGTGGGATGTATTCCTCAAGAAGTTCGAGGGCTATAATCTCTAGGTTGCAAAATCTTTTGCACAAACCTTTGACGATTTCAGAGCCAATATTGGATACATACAATTGGAATTGACAGAGGATTTCATGAGTAAAGTGACAAGGCTCCCATCAAAGGGCGAGAGGTGGTTTAAAAATGCCAGACTCAAAGAGCTCCCATGGAGTTTATTTATAACCTCCCGTAAAACCACTTGCTATATACAACGTATTCCTATTGCTCTATTAAAAACTATATGGCATAGTCTACTTTTAGTTTTGAAGCAATTTGTTACGTGCGAAGGTTGATACGGGCTAGTTTTTCTATACCATATCCGTTTGCTTATGAATTTCATAGGTTTCGGATTAGATATGCCCTTTTACCTATTGAGGAGTCTTTACAAGATGTCCAAGTGTTACAAGCAACATGGTATCAATTCTAGCCTGTTTCACCATGGACTTGTTAAAATCTTGTCGGTGTATCATCTGTCGAACATAGGTGACAATTGGGAGACCTTTTTGATGAGAATGGCTTCACCCAAGATGACCCTACAACCAACCCTCTTTTAATTGCAAACCCTAACTCGGACAAGCCATTGGTTGAAATTCATTTCATTAATTCAATTGATGGACCTGAATTTATGATGAAACCCCTCTAGATAAAGGATTATCATCTAGGTTTTCACCTGCAAGATCTCTGGAACAAGTGACTATCGAATTAAAGGGAAAATATCCTCGTGTGCATGTGAATGATGCTAGTTTAAACGTTAATGTTAAATCTAATGTCAAGAAACTATGTAAAGGAAGGAAACAACAATGCACATATTAGAGTTTCAAGAATAAGAATGTTGGTCATTTAATCTGTAGAAAACTAAGAAACCGAAAGGGTAATCATCCAAGCCTGATCGAACCGATCGAGATCGATGATCGGTGTTCATATCATGAGATAGAGGATTTCTTGGCACGTGAAGACCCATAAAATTAGTGTTCCAGGAGGGAGGTTATCACCCATGTTGAACCATATGATTTTGTGACCAATTTACCCCCGTGCATTAAGGGTAAAGAAGGATTTTCAGGTATCAGGCATGATCTAGAACAAACTGTAGGTAAGATTGAAGCACCCTTGGTTGACTGTGTCCCGTGTCGATCTGCCATCTCCCTGGTACACTGTGATAGCTGTCTCGATTTTGTAGAGCGTTATTATACAAATGTTCCTCTCTTACAGTCCCGAATTAGAACCTTGACTACTCAGACCGATCTATTGAAACAAGAGAACCTTGATCTCAAGGCACATACAGAGAGGGAGAATAAATGAATCAAGAGGGATGGAAATATAATCATTAAGAATGTGACCAGTTTCAAAGCAATTATAAACTCTAAATTGTTTGATCCCTATTTGGATAATTTTTAGTGATAAAATGATTTTGTTTTCATTTCATTCATTAATGTTATCTAAGTCGAAATAAGTAGATTTGAATTTTGATTTCATTTGCTAAAAAATAAGACTAGCTACAAAATCTATGATTCTGTAGCCAGTCTCTTTTGAATAATAATTAGTAATTAGTAATTATTTTTCTAATATATCAAATTGGTTTTGTTATTCTCAGGAAATGGAAGATTGTGCTGTTGATTGCTTGGAGCAAATACTTTCAATTATATGCTCAAATTTTCATTATTATTATTATTATTATTATTTTTTAATAAAACTTTGGTTTAATTTTGAACAAACCAACTCTTGTATGAGTGGTTTCAAGTTCACTATTTTTGTAATATTACTTGATTTTGTGAGACTCAACTCTATCCCGTGTGATATGAACATTTGGATCCTGAATTAGTTTAAATATTGTTCACTCTTGTTAGTGAAGACATCTTTGCCTTGGACGCATTATGGACATGTAACTTTCAAGACTATATGGAAAATATTTTCACTCTTTGGATTTAGACCAACATGGAGATTTCCCATTACGTTTTGCCTTTTATATTTTGGAAGGTTAATATGTTATACAACTTTAGTCTTATCAACATATGATATTTCATTTTATTCAACACTTTAAATTCTATCTGTAATTTGTTATTCATATATTACATCTGTGATCATTATTTCATTTAAATATCAGTGATTTATGCTTGATTCTAAGTGATGTATTACGTGAATGATTTATATTAAATTTATTTTACTAAAGTGTTCATCATTACAAGGTCACTGGATCTATGCATTTATTACTCTACTTTTATATCTTTGCTCCAAGAAATACCTATGAGTTTATTCTAGGGATGATAGCACACTATTGTTACAGGTTTTCCTCACAGACAAGATAGCTGGGAGTTTGAATTGCACAGAGACATAAACTCATTAGTTGATTAATCTCAGGTTAGTTTACTCGTAGTCTATTTCTGTTATCAGTTTATTCATTAATGAAATAGGAACAATTTATATTGGGTTTGACTGTTATTCTGTTCTTGTTTCAAATTATGTTGTATTAGTAGTTTAGATTTTATTTTAGATTTTATTTTAATTATTAAAAAGAAAATATAAAATGTATGTGGTCTCTTTATCTACTTCATAAACAATTGCAAAAAACCTTGATTTCGCAAGACATCCACCAAAACTTGCAAATTGTAAATACCCTGTTCATAATCACATGTTCATATTTACGTTTTTGCTTTAACACTTGTAGATAATCTAATTCATCTACAAAGTGTCATAATTTCTTTTAGATTATTTTTCTTTCTTTGGTTATTTTTAGGATTTTAGTTGGCCAATAGATCCATTAAACCCGCCAGCTCAGATCCTACCAAATGACTTGTTTTAATTATACAACCTTGGCCTGGATCTAACCTTCCAGTTGATGGTGTGTCATTTACACCTGTCAACACTACCCCAGAGCCAGGGGCTAGAGATAAAGATAAAATCTCTATCTTCTTTAAGATCAAACTCAACAATGAAAAAACCTCGAGCATAGGGGTGAATGAAGACATCACCTTTCATATCTGACACCCAAGATCTCTAAATCCAATTGTGAATATCGACAAGCTGAGGCCAGAGGCCATTAAAATGACAAATAAGTGTCGTGGAGCTGAGACGGGCTAATTTAGAGATATCGTCCTTCTTCAGAGATATGGTAGGTGCTAGAGCCTCATGCACTAAGCTTGATGAAGGTTTTAAGTTCCTCTTGACAATGACCCAGAACGAGCTTCCCTGGAAGACATCCATAGTAGGGGTAGATCCATTGTATGGACACCCCGTCGACCCACCAAAAGGAAGAGCGGAACCAAAACCTTGAAGATAAAGGTCAATATCTCCAACAGAAGACAGAGCCTCCATTGCTAAACCTGCAAAAATCCCTGCACACACAGGGCGACCATTGTCAAAAAAGGGGGCGGCCAGGGTTAAACCCTAGCTTCAAGAACTAGAACACCAAAAGGGCTTCGCGCACACCTTCTCACCTCCATCGCTGACAGCTCCACGCAATCCTTTCCCACTGATTGGAGACAATCAACCGTATCATATTTAATAATATAAGAGGAATCAAATATGAGACAATAAATTGATATTTTGAATTCCAAATATATATTATAATGAAAGTCTAAATAATTACACTGTCAAATATATAGGTTCCACATCCATTTTAGGATGATAACAAAAAATAATACATTTAACTCCAAAATTCTGGACTCTAAGTCATCGCCTTTAAGATAGATCACTTCATACCTGCGAAAAAACAAAATTAAAAAATTAAAAATTTACAATTCAAACATGCGAAATAAAATAGAAATAAAAAATTGTGATTAAAACAAAATTGAAATACATACCAAAAGAGTTAATTCTCATCCTCCAACATACTCTTTCCCACCAAATATAATGTAAACATATTTTCCACCAAATATAATTTAGACATCCGTAACAATAAAAACAATAAATAAAAAAACAAATAACACATATTAGCATATATACTTTAACTAAATATTAAATAAACAATAAGAAATAATAAAATACTATTAAATAGATATAATATAGTTACTTTCCACATTAATCATACATGATTTAAACAATTTGTAAAATCTTATCTAAAATCTTAAAAAAATTTAAAGAGAAAAATTGTGTTCTTGGTAAAAAAAAAATTGTGTTCAGAGTTAGAGTTAGATAATAAACTGAAAATAAATTTAGAACCGTGTATGAAGAAAGTTCACAAATCTTCATATTAAGTCATTCTTCTAATGAAATACTTATCTCCTTGTGGATAAATTCCCAAATCCTTCAGGGGAAATTCTCATCCCAGGTGATGTTATTTGATCTTATTTACTCAACAATAAAATACTAATCTCCTCAGCAGTAAAATACTTCTCTCCGCTTCTGCAATGGTCATATAATCAAATTCCATAATGCCCTTTCAAATTAAAAGAATCATAAATCTCCATATTAAGCCATTCTTCCAAAAAATACTTATATCTATGAAAGTTCACAAATCTCCATTTAAAAAACCATTCTTCCGAAAACACAAATCTTTCATGTTCTCATATAATCTTTCATGTACATGAAGAAAACAAAAATATGCACATGTACATTAAGTCATTCTTCAAAAACCATTTAAATCTTTCATCTTTGGGATGTATTCATATTACATATAATCAAATTTTGTTTGAAATTATGTGTTCAAGCTAGCTCACATATACAATATGTGTGAGATAGCTCACATATACATATGCATAGCTTATTTGTAAATCTACTTGAATGTTGGTTTTTGTGGTTAGTAAGAGTTTGAAAATACCCTGACAAGAAGGAATTCACTTCATTGTATGTAGAAAACACAAATTTCCATACTACGCTATTCTTGTACAAGAAAACAAGGAATGCAATTGAATAAAATTTAGAAACTTTCCCTTTTCTGATGTGGGATATAGTCTATTCTCAAATAATCAAATGTTCAAGTTCAAAATCAGGTTTTCATCATGATCTAAACTTAAATAAGTTTGAATGTACACCATTTAATACAACAATAAGCTTATATAGGGGTTCTATATATTTCAAAATAATTGATCAAAGCGTTGAATAGGAACTTGGCTAAACTAAAAATTCTAGAAAAAAAAAATTGATAAAAGTAAAAAACATACATTTATGAATCATCCTGAATGGATGCATCCTTCCAAAATATGGGTGCTTCCTCCACTTCCTTCTCAATCCAAATCTCCCTCCCAAGCACACTCTCAGGTACTCTCTTCTCCACATTACTCTATATAACACATTTCAAATTTGAAAATTCAAAAATTAAATTTAAATGACTATAACACATTAAATTTAAATGATTTTAACACATTAAATTTAAATGATTTTAACACCTTAAATGATACCTGTGAACTCCCATCCTCTTCAAACTCTCCCAATGAGAATTGAGACAAGCCTCCCCAAGTAGTAGGAGATGGAATAGGGATATGTGAACAACACAACTAAGGACTAAATCTAGGATTCAATGTGTTCACATTTATATAAAATTATAAATGTTGTTTATCTCTTATTCAAAAGATTGGAGATTGAACAACTAAAGTGCTCATCTGTGGATATTAGAAAACACATACCTGATTCAACCCATTCAAATTTAAACTTGTGGAATCAAGTCCCCTATTTAATGGAGATTCATTTAACATATCTCCAAACTGCAATTAATGACAATAACAACTTGATTATTTCTATAGATACAATGATATCTAAATCTAGAATTAGAATTAAACTATCCTAAAATGCGTAAACAAATTATTAACTAGAACACATACCAATCTGTTGTTCGTGTCATCATTCTAAATGACCTTCTTCCAACCATCACAATAAAATTTTTCATACTCAATAACATCTTCTACTGACATGTTATCTAACTCTGCATATGTTTTATAAACAAATGTGGCCCAGGAATTAGCTTCCGCTCACTGATGGCTCATGCCAACATCAACACCATAAACAATCACTTCCAAATTTCCTTGATTCAATTCCTAGCCTATTTTCCAACCTATGATGTAGCTTGAAACTTTGAATGTGAAGCAAATTCCCTTGTTGGGTGAGGTAATAAAGGTTGTGGAGGCCTCTGTAATGTTGCATTTCGATATGCCCCTTTGCGATCATATGTTCGTCCTTTATCAGTCCCATAATAATCAGATGGTAGACTAGTATAATCAACGTGCATGTGCAAGAAAAACTCTACACAAAAGTTTCTTGTAAAATAGTGTGGAACCTCATTGTGCCACGACAATTTCCCATATGCCACCAAAAATATGTTATACAGATGTCTTTCAATGTCGGGGTGCTTAAAATATTGCACCTTCAACTTATTCTGCTTTGGCCCATATTTGAAATTGAACATTGAAATTGCGTCTTCTTTTGAAACTTTATTTTTTACTACCTCCCATTTATCAGGGCCCATCACCTCTAACTTTTTCTATCTCATGAGATCGACAAAACTATAAGTGGTTGGCCCCATCTTTTGATATGCATCCATAAAGTTTTGCAATGAATGCAAAACAATTTGCAAGCTTTGTTTACTCTCCTTAGGGAGTTCCAAGACTACCAAATCATTTTCCAACCTCCTTTAAACACCTGAGCATCGCTCAAAGGTCATTTCTTCAGTAATCCCTTCCCAGGGAAGTTTATCACCAATATGTGAAGGATAGGTGGACGTAGGCATGTAATCTTTTGTTTCTTGATAACGCGGCCTCCTAAATCCACCTTCACCCTCTGCACGAACATTATAATCTTCGTGACAACCACTCTCTCTTTCATTGTCATCCCTTGCTCTAAAATCATTGTCCACACACACATTTGAAAGTAATTACAACAATTAACTTCATATAAATTTAAATACACAAAAATACAACAAAAATAAACAAAATCAAAGAAAATTACTAGAAATATTCTCTTGTCTTGAGGTATTCCCTACATTCTCAGGTGTAGGAGTATCAATTCACAACCTATATAAGAAGGTTTCATCCATATCACTTGCTTGATCACATTCTGCAGTTGATCTATTCACAGACTCGTTTGAAAATTTCCTCTGACGAGATTGTTGTTGGTCACGCGAAGTTTCAGTCGAAGAAGGAGTTCATTTCTTCCTTCTTGGGAGAGCCTAGAGTGTTTGTGAGGAATGTTTGGAGAATCCTATGCCGACATGTCTCATTAATATCTATCCTTTGGAAATTCATGAAAAGTTAAGCACAAGACAAGTACGAGTTAATATCTCCAACATTGACCAACAAAAATTATGAAGAAAGAAAAAAAGAAGAAGACAAAATTAATAGAAATGTTCTTTATGTTAGACACAATTATAATAGGGTGATGCATAACTCCACTACCCATGCCCATTTAAAATATATTTTGGTTCCCTAATATTATCACAAATAACCTTGGTAAATCCACCAATAGTACATGGGTCAAAGTCTGGTAACGAAGTAGCGGTTATCTATATGGGCAATCAGATTTCATGCATCCAACATATATGGATCACAGTCCATGAAAATCAATGATTAACTTTATGCCATGTTTGGTTGGATGGAAGAAATTTTCCATCTACAAAGCAATGGCACTAAGTATCAACATGTCTGTATTACACTTGGAGGGGGCATTAATATAGAAAATGTATTATATGATTGCAAGTTGTTGGAATTATGTTTATGATGAACCTTTTTATATACTAAGAGTCTGTGATTTGATGATTTGACGTTGCTAAACATTCATTTATATGCGGTTATAAAGAATTGTTTATATGCTTACCATCCTTATTCCAGTGAACTTGTCGATACAGGGGCTGAGAATGTCCTCTGAATCATTTTGGTAGATCCATCCTGTTAGAAACCCTGTGGACAACCAGGACTTGGCCGAGTGATTCCAATGCTTGTGTAAATACAAAGGGTAATACATCACCATCTTCAACTAGTATCTTATCCAAAGGTTAATAGAATCTCATCTTCAACTAAATGCTTGTATAAATACATAGGGTAAAGGGTTCTTGGAAAATAAAATGCACCAACAATTTTTTAATTTTAGGGGTACTAGGTCATTCAGGTACCAATCTCACTTGACCCATATGTTAATCCATCAAAACAACTCACATATGGGTTATTTTAAGTCTAGGATGGTGAATTACCAACCAACATGTTGCTCTCCCAACCATTGAGTGGCTTCCTATGGTAAGAGATCATGTAAACTCTTTTATGCAAGTGAAGGTTTTTTGCAGTATGTAAACTCTTTTATGTCTATATTATTATTTATTATCCAAAATGAAGTATTTGTTATAATTATTCCTTTATTCAAAGGGTCACTACAATTGCAAAACAACACCAACGTGGGAGACTGGTTCCTTGAAGTCCAGGCCTGGTGGTCCACAGTACTAAGTGTAGGGTTGTGCGCCCTCTTTCCTAAATAAACTATTGGTTGGTTGGTTTGTGCGGTTCTGATGAAGAACGAATGAATGGTAAATGAATTCCAAAGCTATCTATGGGAAGGTAATGTCTCCCCAACCTAGATTGTCCATGGTCTGAGAAGGTTACATTGATCCTAACTTCAAGATCGCTTCCAAGGGGATACCTAACCAACTAAATCAAGGAAAAACCAAATCTACACAAGTAGGTCACTCATGTATTACACAAAGATCTGACCAAGACTCATGACATGAAATATTGATGTCGTTTATCAATTTCTATATCAATGCAAAGCGACTGTTACATATTTTGGTGTATCTATATCAATGCACGGGTGTAGACGGATTGGCAAGTGCTGTGTAAATGGAAGGAAATTTGTAAAGAGGTCTCATGTTCGATTCTCACCCGGATTTAATCGTGTGCCATTCTTGCGGGCTGGGTGGTTGCACTTGGGGTTATAGTGGTAGCCAACAGGTATCGACCTTGTGTCACGCGAGTACGAGAACTGCATGTTGTTGATTCCCCCAGTACAATATATATATATATATATATATATATATATATATATATATATATATATATATATATATATATATATATATATATATATATATGTAATAACATATTACAATGTAATATGTCATAACATATTACTTTGTAATATGTTATAACATATTACAATGTAATTATATGTTATAACATATTACAATGTAATTATATGTTATAACATATTACATTGTAATATGTTATAACAAATTCCAATGTTATAACATATTACATTGTAATATGTTATAACAAATTCCAATGTTATAACAATGAATATACTACCTATGTTTCGGTGTATCTGTTCTGGAGAGGGAATGCCCTCAGTGAATATACTGCCTATCTTTCAAAGTTTGTTTCTATTTATAATAGTTTTATAATGGATATCATTGTTTTTGGGTTTCCTAGTAGCCTTGTCACACCTCGAGAATCAAACCTTCATAAAGTTTGACTTATGCAAGTTCTTGGCAAATACAATGCACCAACAATTTTTAAATTTGAGGGGTACCAGGTCATCCAGGTACCAATATCACTTGATCCATATGTTAATCCATCAAAACTACTCACATCTAGGTTATTTTAAGTCTAGGACGGTGAATGACTAGACAACATGTTGCTCTCCCAACCATTGAGTGGTTGCCTATGGTAATAGATCATGTCACCATTTAAGGTTTTTTGCAGTATGTAAACTCTTTTATTTCTATATTAGACTTTATTATCCAAAATGAAGTATTCATTATAATTATTCCCTTAGTCAAAGGGTCACTACAATTGCAAAACAACACAAAAGTGGGAGACTAGTTCCTTTTTGATCAGTTTACTATGATAAGAGTCTATGGTTTGGAAGAGATGCCATATCAAAAATGAGTGCTGAATTTGGTTGTTCTAGAGACTGAAAAAAGTGAAATTCAATTAGTTTCTGACTAAAAAGCCAAGCTTACATTAAATGTTGATCAGGTGAATTTCAAGGAAAAAACAAATCTACACAAGTAGGTCACTCATGTCTTACATAGAGATGTGACCAAGACTCATGACAATATGAAGAAATTGAAACATGCATTAATCAAAGTGGAGAAATAGCCGAGGCAAGATAAAGTGGTTATTACAAGGATTTCCAAAATCAACAATCTGTAAAATAATATTTATAACTTATGATACTCTAATATTACATATGTAAAAATGGATTTATAAATTGAATTCCTAAAGATTTGAATTTTTTATAAAATACAAAACATTTGAAATTAAAAGTTGGACAGATTGAAATTTTTATAAAATACAAAACGTTTGAAATGATAGTGACTTAGCCGCAGGGAGCCAACCATGTGGCCAAGTTGTGGGCATTCCCACGACTTGGCCACAGGTTTTCCCCCTCGTGAACAACTCACAACCAATTTTAATAAGAGATTATCTATGCACAAAAAATCAAGGCATTTGAATCTAAGTCTTTAACACCGAAGTGAAAGATAGTAGATTCGACTCTTGACCGACTGCTCAAGCACAGACTAATCACTTAAATGCTTACTCTATTCTTAATATTTGATTGTTAAATTTGTCTATATCAAATTTAAAAAACTTAATATTTGATTGTTAAATGTCTATATCAAATTAACTAAATCCATATTGTTTATAAATTATTTATTAATGTCTATATCAAATTCCCATTTTTAAGTAAATCCATATTGTTTATAAATTTATTGTTTGTGCGTATAATTTGAACATATAAACAAGTAATTTTTAAATTGTCTTCCTATTTTATTTTTAAATTTATTAAAAAAAATCACACACACACACACACACACACACATGTTTTAAATATTTTCCATTGTATGTATATTTCACAAATATTCCTTTACAAATTATAAATAGACATTAATGTACAACAAGGAATTCCAGAATCAACAATCTATAAAATAATATTTATAACTTACGATAATCTAATATTACATATGTAAAAATGGATTTATATATTGAATTCCTAAAGATTTAAATTTTTTATAAAATACAAAACGTTTGAAATAAAAAGTTGGATTGTTTGAATTTTTTATGAATTTTTTATAAAATACAAAACGTTTGAAATGACTGTGACTTGGCCGTGGGGAGCCAACCATGTGGCCAAGCCATTGGCGTTCCAATGACTTGGCCACAGGAATGGCTCCCGTGGCCAAGTCACATCCAATTTTAATAAGAGATTACCTATGCACATACAAGCAGGGCATTTGAATCTAAGTCTTTGACACCGGAGTGAAAGACAGTAGATTCGGCTCCTGACCGATTGCTCAGGCACAAAATAATCACTTAAATGCTTACTCTATTCTTAATATTTGATTGTTAAATGTCTTGATCAAATTAACTAAATCCGTATTGTTTATAAGTTATTTATTAATGTCTATATCAAGTTCCCATTTTCAAGTAATTCCATATTGTTTATAAATTTATTGTTTGTGCGTGTATAATTTGAACATATAAACATGTAATTTTTAAATTGTCTTCCTATTTTATTTTTAAATTTATTGAAAAAAATTTAAAAATCTATGTTTTAAAAAATTTCCATTGTATATATATATATATTTACAGATTTATTTGTAAATATAAGAACATATTTATATTTTAAGAAATAGAAGAACATATTTATATTTAAAGAAAAAGAAATAGAAGTACAAATTTATTTGTATTATATTTACAAGAAATATAATTTATTAAAAAGATTAAGATGATGTTCGTCGGATAATTTGAATATAACCGAAAGAACGAAATATATTTCTATGCATAAGTTATTTGAATTAAACCACTTAATAAATTATGTGGTCGAACAATAGACTAGAACTGTTATCAGTCAATAAAATATTGTCTTTAAATATAAACTGGACCAGAAAAATGTGCACATACCAAATCTAAAATCTAAATACTAATTAACACATTTAAATAAACATAAATATAAATGTACAAATATTAACAGATTTAAAATAAACATAAAGATTTCTTCTACCTGTACCAAACTATATAACACATTTATGCACATAATTTTATAACACTTTTATAATCAAAATGCAATCTTTTGAACTATTACACATCATAGTAAATTCATTTTAATGTTGGATTCAATAAATATTCACATAATTTTTTAGATGTCGAAAGATAGAGGGTTAAGAATGAACTATGCAAATTTATTTTTATTTTATTATGAGTTTTATAAATATACTCACATCTCTTTTAGTTACTTGCAGAGAAGGCATAAGGGAAATAAAACTCTTATTTTTTTCTAGGCAAGATAAGTTTTTATTTTTAAAATATGAATGTTTAAACAAATTCTAAAGGCAAATTTCGACTAATTAAAGCTGGGATTTTGTACCAATCCAAATTCAGACAAAAATTAAAATAGATTCTGGCATGGGAACCAAAGAACTGTTGGAATCTTTCAAAGCATATAAACCCATCAAGGTAAGGCAAGTCTACGGTCCAAAGGGGCACTGTGGCATAAGCTTTCTGATTTTTTAGGATTCCGTAGTTGGCTACTTGGAGGCAGACCATTTACAGAAATATTTCTTAAAAGAAGGAAGAGGTCGAGCTGACTTGGATCGACGTGGATCGTTGACTTACCCGACTAGTGAAAAACATATATTATATGGCTATATGGAAAAGAAGGAGGACATGTAAAACTTCAACAAACACCTAGGTTTTTAATATTTTCATTGTTAAACAATTCTCCAATTACTGTTCAACTAAAACAATTTAGTACTTGGATTTAAGTAATTTTGGTTGAAAAGGACGTCCTGCTAACATTAGAATTTGATATAAGGGCTAAGTATGACTGTGACTTGGACTGTGACTTGGCTGTAGGGGCCCAGCCCTGTGGCCAAGCCGTTGGCGTGCCCATGACTTGGCCATAGGGATGGCCCCCCAAGGCCAAGTCACAGTCCCATGGACTGTGACTTGGCAAGGGAAGAAAAAAAGTGGAGGAAAAAGAGTTGATCTACTTTGTTGGGTCAAGGAGATGGGAATCTAAATTTTATATAATTTTTCCAATATGTGGAAGAGTAATAATACTATATGGGACATACAAGCACAAGATCATTCAAGAGTTTATAGTTTCAATTATCCATGTACACGGACAAGGTCTAATACAACCCTGACATGTAGAGTGAGAGACTTGAATTCAGGTCTGTCCCTGTGTTATCACCAATTCTTGTAAAGGGGGTGTTTTCCTAAGAAATAGGCCCCTTTGGGTGGAAAAATGCAAAGAAGTGGGGTAAAAACCAACTTACCCTGAGTTTGGGGTGCAAAATGCACATTTAGTTAAGAGGTAGGTAGATTTGGGCTTCCAGAATCTGCGCGCCCAGATCCACGGCCAGGGTAGCATTCCAGACCCCCCTACCGTTCTACCTTTAATAGGGGGAGGGGGGGGGGGTCCAGAATTGGGCGCATAGGTTTCAATGGCTTGGATCGGGGGGCCTAGATCTGCGGTTGAGGTTGGATTCCAGACCCCCCTTGCCTTTCTGCCTTTAATAAGGGGGGGGGGGGTCCGGAATGAGCAGCTTCGTATGGGCCCCCCTAACCACTTACCATCTTTGTTACCTCCTTCACCTCTGTCTTCCACTTGTCCTCCACTCTGTCTCTCACCTTTTCCCATCAAATCCTCCACTCACCTCTGGGCCATAGCCCCTTATCACTCCCATTTTCCACCTCTTTCCATGTGTCTTACCGCCTGCATCCTCCCTGGTAGATGGTCTCATCCCTTCTACTGCCGCAGCCTTACATCTACCCCCACATCATCGCTTCACACCACTTCACCCCTCTCATTCCCCTGCCACATCTCCCACTTCCCTCCTATCTTTCACCATCACACACTTGTCCTCCATGCTCCAGGTGTCATGTCCTCTTCCCCTTCGTCCCTCTCATCTCCTGACACCTGTGCCTTAATGCTCCATGACACCTCCACCCGTGTCCTATCCATATTCCCATGGCACTTCTCGTCTGGTGTCATAGCCCCCGTTTCTCCGTCACCTGGTGCTTCCACCTCAACATCCCTTGTCTCACCTTCGCAGTGTTGACACCATCGCCTCACCTATTCCTTTTCCATGTCTGCCATCTGGTTCCCCTCGCAGTAGTCTGACAAAGCAACAACAACCAAAGAGAGACTGCCACGTCCTGCAGGTGCAGAGTTGACCAAGCCATACCTGACCTCACCTGACGTGAATATAAAAAAGATCATAATAATAGCAATCACCCGACGTGAATATGAAAAAGACCTATTTGTGAATATGAAAAAGACCTATTTTTGGAAAAGAGATGGAAAAAATACACATTTTTTGGAAACTTTGAAGTCTATTTCACTTAATAGGAAAAAATGAAAAAAAATATATTTTTTGAAATTTTAAGTCTATTTCACCTGAACAATGACCAAAGGTATGAAAAATTCCATAGTAAATAAAAACTGACATAGAATAATGTTGGCACGTTTACAGGCAGGTGTGCTTGTCATTGATGGCAAGATCAGAGTATGCAACAATGACAAGAGTTTTCTTGTTCAATTGATGGCAAACAGGCAGGCAAGGAAGAAACTCACGACAAGAATGCTGAAATGGAGAAATGTGAAACACCATAATATGTTGATTTGACTCCATTTCGGAGTTTCAGATATCGGGAGATTGAGAAGTCAAGAGTCGAGACTCTTCAACATAGGAGTCCCGAAGTTGTGAAATCTGGAACCCCGAAATCCTGAAACAAGCACATCAACCGTAGTTTCGGATACAGGGAGTTGGGGATGTCAAGAACTCTTACTACAGGAGTCCTGAAGTTGTGATATGTGAAATCATGAAATAACCTTAGCCGTCAGATCGAGGTTTGATCTGGACCGTTGATCCGAATCCATTTCGGAGTTTCAGATACCGGGAGATGGAGGAGTCAAGTGTCGAGACTCCTCATCACAAGAGTCCCGAAGTTGCGAAGTGCGAAAAGCCGAAAAGATGATCTACTCCATTTTGGAGTTTCGAGGATCGAGACTTGGAAGTGTCGAGAACATTCACATCAAGAATGCCGAAATCGCGATATGAAAAATTGTGAAGTCATTTGGGCTGACAGATCCAGGAGGTGAATGTGGTAGACCATGTCAGAAAGGACAGGTGGAAGACTATGACATGTGGTACGATCAGAAAACAACAAGTGTCAAGTTGATTTGGGATTTCAGGCCACTAGAAATCACAATTCTGAGTGACACGTGACAACCACTCGGGTCACAACACATCATCGATTGACGCAAGACTGACCTCACTCCGGGATTTTTTGGCTTCAAGAGTTTTAACTCCATCACTCCCCCAAAGTCCCGAAGGATGAAGTCCCGGTGCAGAGGATAGTTGTCCGATCACCACAGATCGAGGACCGTTGATCTGGAGATCGAAGCTCTTGTGCGATTGTAGAGTGGTCATATTCCGGTGGTCACATCGTCGAAGAACTGTAGAAGAGAGTTCAAAGTGACAAGCTCCATTTCGGAATTTCGGGGATCGGGACATGGAGCGTAAAGAAATCTTCACATCAAGGATGCTGAAATGAAAAATTGTGAAATCGTGAAAGTGCTTTATGGATAAGTGCTCAGTCACCGATGGTGGTCACATCGTCGAAGAGCTGTAGAGAAAAGCTTGAAGCAAAAATCACCATTTCGGAGTTTCGGGGACTGCGACTTGGAGAGTCGAGATGCCTCACAACATGAATCGCTGAAATGCGAAAACACCTTTTGGTGTAGGTTGTGGTCACATCCATTGGTCACATCGACAGAAGATGGAGAAAAGGAGCTAGTGCAACCAAGCTCCATTCCAGAGTTTCGGGGATCAATACGTGAAGCATAAAGAAACCTTAACCATAGGAATCATGAAATGCCGAAATGCGAAATGGTGAAATAAATGCAAGACCCTACGGATTCCATCCAACAATGCAGGTGATTTTGAATATGATCAGAGGGCTACTGTTTCACTTCACAGTGTAACTGCTAGAAATGACTGATGGTCTCTGCCGGAGGATGAGCTCGACTATGATGAAGAAGATGAAGAGTATCAACTGCCAGTGAGGCCAAGGAATCTTAGCATAACACCCAGTGATGATGGACACATGGGTTTAACTGACAGAGAAGATGAAGAGTTGGAATGATGATTAGGCAGAGCACTCGATATGGGGAGAGCATGCAGAAGCATGTATAGAGAGCATGCACAAGGTGAACAGAGACTATAAGTATAGAGAACAAATAAGAGATGAGGGTTGCTGAGTTGATAATGATTCAGGTGTGAAAGGGGGAGTGTGCAGTAGCTGAAACATAGAGAAATGGTGCATTGAATGGAGATGGTGCACAAAGCACAAAAGGGAGAAGCACAAAAAGCGCAAGGCATGTGTGCAATAAGACAATAAAAAAATATAGGAAGGCTGAGGTACTCTTGCAGAGGAAAACAGAAGATCATAAATCACAAGAAGATGTAGACAGAGAGACACTCATACAGGAGAGTAGAGCAGCATAGCAGAACAATGATAAGCCTGGTAAGACAATAATAAATATTGTATCATTGTGATAAATTTATACATAGCAAACCTTATATTTCAGGGTGGAAGGGAGGTGCTAGGGAGGATTGTTGTCCTTAGAGGTTCAAGTGAGTGCTTGAACACAGGGAGTTTAATCTTCCATCTAGTTGCAGCTAGAAAAATCAGGGTGGCAGAGTGGTGCAAGGGAGAACTATTGTTCTCTATTTCACATGTTGGTGCCTGTGTGACTGGAAGTTGGTGCTTCGATCCAGTTGGTGCTGGAACACTTAGGGAGTTGGTGCTTCCTTCTAGTGGGTGCTAGAGAAACAATTAGGGAGTTGGTGCTTCCTTCTAGTGGGTTCTAGAGAATCCAGAGAGTTGGTGCTCTCAGCAAGTAGTAGCTTGCAAAACAGAGGTTGTAGCCTCATTATGAGTTGGTGCTCATAAGTATGATAATGTATAGAATGTAAATAATACTTATCATATAAAGAAGAAGAGGTTTTTACTCTTTATGGGTTTCCTCAGGAAATATCTATCTCTGTGTATCTCATATGTGTGAATGATGCTAAATGTTCTATTGCTTACTTCCCTGCATTATTGTGTCAGTCATTGAGTGCTCTGGAAGGAATTTAAAATAAGCATAATTGTTTAAGCTTGGTAACAACTGATTCACACCCCCCCCCCCCCCCCCCCCCCCCTCCCCCCACTCTTTGTTGTCCAACAATTGGTATCAAAGCAGACCCCTTTTATCTAAGGGTAGATCCTAGAGCTTAGACATGTCAATCCATGAAGGAAATTCAACCAATAAGGTCCCTCTGTTCAATGGAACAAACTTTGCCTTCTGAAAAGTTAGAATGAGAACCTACATAATGGACTTAGGTGCAGATGTCTGGGATGTGGTAGATACTAGTTATGTAAAGCCAATTGTACTAGCTAATAAGGATGAAAAGATAAAATTTATCTTCAACGCTAAGGCTATGAACATTATCTTGAGTGGGCTTGTAGAAGCAGAATTCGCAAAAGTTATGCACCTAGGAACTGCCAAAGAAATGTGGGACAAACTCATTAGCAGTTATGAAGGTAATGAGAACGTAAAGGACGCCAAGCTTCAAATCTATAGAGTAAAGTTTGAATAGCTGAAGATGAAAGAAGAGGAAATTGTTGGAAAATACTTTCTGAGAGTTGAAGAATTGGTAAATGCAATGAGAGCACTTGGTGAAAAAAATTGAGGAACCTTCTTTAGTTCAGAAAATTTTGAGATCCCTACCAGATAGGTTCAACCCAAAGGTCTCTCCTATATAAGAACTTAATGATCTAAAAACCTTGGAGTTTGATCAAATTCTAGGAACATTGACTGCATATGAAATGAGAATAGTTAAAGATAAACCCACCTCTAGAGAAGCATCATTTAAAGCAGACAAGAACGAGGATTCTGAGCTTGATGAAATTGAAGCAAAATTTGTAAAGAGACTGAAGAAGGGATCAAGAAAATAAAAAGGTAAATTGCCTTTCAAATGTTTTAACTGTGGAAAGATAGGTCATTTTGCAAATAAATGTCCTCACAAAGGAAAGGATCAGACATGTGATGATGTAGAAGCACAAACACATAAATTTCTTTAAAGAGAATAATTTTAAGAAGAAAAGTCTTTGTGTAAACAATGATGATGATCCTTCAGATGATGAAGACAATGACTCCTCTATTGAAGATAAACTAAATATGGCCAAAGAGGATTATGATAATGAAATCACAAGAAGTGAGGCTAATGAAGAAGAAGCTGTGGTTGATATGGAAGGAGAACTGGTCAGTGCACTGGAAGATATTGACAGACTCAAAATTAAGAACAGAAAGAAAAAACAATTGCTGATACAGTTCATGAAAGACAACAAGCAGCCTGATGAAGACTTTGCCCTGCTAAAAGTAGAATTAGAAGAGGCAAAGAAAATCGAGGACATTCTGAAACAACAGTTATCAGAAAAGAAGGAAAGATGTAAAGCTCTAGAAGAAGAAGTAGTGAAAACTAGGAAAGAGCTGGAGAAGTTTCAAGCCTTGTATCATCAGAATCTATCAAGTATCAAATCCCTAGAAGGATTAACCACCATTCTGAATCAACAAAGGAATCCAGAGTTGAAAAATGGTTTGGGTTATGAAGAGGGATAGAGTAGTGTCCAGCCAAGAAACCAAGAATCCATCAAGTTTGTCAAATCTACAACCAATGACAACAACAAACTTGCAGAAACAAAGGAAGACAATCAGCTGCCTAGGAGGAGTAAAGAAAAAGGTGCCAGGACTGAATCTGTAGAACAAAGAAATAATGCACTCCCTGCTCAAGGAAATCATTAGCATGGAAGAAATCGACCTGTTCAAAGAAGACAACCATTTTTTCAGGTACCAATGTTTTTTCTATGGATATTGTTTCTTTTGTTCTAACTTTGGTCATAAAGCTGTAAACTGTTATTTAAAATTAAATTATGAGCAATCAAGACATTCAAGGTATAGATATCTGCCACAACAAAGAATGAGGCAGCCAAGTAACAAACTACTACAAACTGCAAATTACTTGATGGATGGGAAAAGGACACATGTTAAGAATAACAATCATTATGATCCTTTATTCAATGAACCAGAATGTTACATCTGTCATAACTATGGACATAAATCTGTTGACTGTCACTTAAGGAACTATGAACCAGATTTGAATTTCCCTGCTGAAAATGTCAAGGATTGGAAGAAGAAAGAAAGTGACAAGTGTGGATTAGTGTTGTCAGCTCAAAGACAAATGAAACCTTGGTATATAGACAGTGGATGCTCCAAACATATGACGGGAGACAAAGGTAAGTTTCTATCTCTAAGTGAAATAAAATCAGGAAATGTAACCTTTGGAAATGATGCTCCAGGTAAAATAAAGGGTAAAGGGATGGTGAGTTTGAGTAATGGAAAAGGAAAAGCCCAAGATGTTCTTCTTGTAGATGGGTTGAAACATAATATTCTCAGTGTAAGTCAAATGTGTGACAGAGGATGTGAAGTGGTGTTCACGTCCAAGGACTGCAAGATAAAGTCTGCAAACTCAGGACAAGTGGTGGCCAAAGGCATAAGGACAAAAAATAATGTATATGGGTTGAAAGAAGATAGAGAAGAGTGTCATCTAAGAAAACATGATGAAAGATGGTTATGGCATAGGAGACTTGGACATCTAAACTTTGACCACTTAATCAAGCTCAAAAATCTTGAGGCAGTAAAAGATCTTCCGAGAATATCAA